>WNWK01003928.1:0-152430 GCA_009830355.1 Cherax destructor
CCGGAACTCTCCCAGGATATTGTAATAAACAGAATAGGGGAAATCAGCCTAATATACATTATTTAGGTATGAATACTGGTCAGAGAGCCCATCATAAGTCCGAGTCATCGGAAAGAGTACATCGCTAAGCGGGGAGAGGCTGTATACGATATATATATTCACTGTTATACTGTGCATATAATTTTTGGCCAAGGCCACTATGCAGTACCCTTTCATTTTTGACTTGTATGTAGTGTGCCAGTTACAGGCCAAAAATTTAAACACTAGAAAAAAAAATATAGAAAAATAACAAATAATAATATAATAATAATAATAATAATATCTTTATTTACTACAAGTACAAGGTATACAGTCCTAGCTGACATCAGAGACATACTACTATATAGAAACCCCCTTGTTATGCTGAGATTTGGGAAAAAATTTAAAAGGCCCTTTTTGGGTCCCAGAATGCACCCCCCCCGGGCCCAAAACACCCAGGTACCCATTTTAATAATGGGTGAACATAGACAACCGGTTAAAGAAACACATCCAATTTTTCCCCCCCCTCGCGGGAACAAAACCCCAAACCCCCTCGCCTGTAAAAGCGAGAGCTTTAGCCACCAGGCCAGGGGGCGAAAACCCAGTGAAAGGCTAGGGAACAAAACAAGAATGAACACTGCAGGAAACATACTGGCCTGTACTAGGCAGGTATAGTTTCCCCCACCCACCCACACCCCGTGTACCTGTCCAACCTATATTTGGAGAGGTACATCAATGGGTGAGGGCAAGACCGGGCCTAGCATGGGCCATTTGGGCCTACTGCTGCATTCATTCGTTCCTGTGCTCTTTGGGGAACCCTGCCCTTCACGATTTTTTTTAAATTTTTCCCTTACACACTTCTCACAAGTACGGTATTGTACTGTGCAGATTTAAGATTAAGGGACTTACCCAGAAAATATATATTTTACATTAACATCCACGGACTTAGACTATTCAACATTCCACCAGGGGGGTTATCAGAAATATGGCCATGCCAAATGTATAATTTTTTAATTCAAGAGGAAACTCAAACGGTATCTCTGCCAAGTGCCAAATCAACCAGACTGTGAAGGCTACCATATGTGGGCCAGTAGCTGTCAAGAACAACTGCCTGGTTGCCCGGGGCATAAGATAAGACTGCTCCATGGCCAGGCTGAAAGAGTGAAACACTCCTGAAACCAGTCACAGCATCAAATTTACATTTGACCAGCACCCGGGGTGCCCAAACATCAACAGATATTTAACCCTTTGGGGGTCGGTGCCGTACTAGTACATTTTACGAGCAGGGGTTGGTCCCGTTTTTGGGATGCCCAAATTTAGGGGCCTCAATTTAAGCAGAAAACGTCTGGTAGACATACATATGAAAGAATGGGTTTGGGGGTCAGTGTCCCATATAAAAAATCCCAGCACACACTGCATAATGGGGAAAAAAAAACTGACATTTTTTTTCGACTAAAACAGCGATTTTGGGCAGTCGATTTTCGTATGGTATTTATTGATATATTCTCGTTTTTTTGGTCTCATTTGATAGAATGGAAGATATATTACAGAAATAGAGATGATTTTGATTGGTATGACAATGACAAGTACCTTGAAATTGAGTTCAAACTAGAAAAAAATGTTTGTTTTTTTGACGATGTTCAAGAGTAAAAAAATCACACCAAGCGTCCAATACACATCAACTGGCGAGTCTTATATTCATACACAAGTGCTCTGATATTATTTATTTTTTTTTTTACAATGATGCAGTTGTATACATAACAGTAAATCTTCTTTTTTGTGTGAGAATAAAATTCAAAAGGGAAAAAAGCAAAAGTAATGGAACAGGGGCCTGGAGACATGGCTAATGAACAGAGAACATGTTATTTTAGTGCCAGGAATGTCTGCCTTGTTTACTCTGGACCCTATTTTGAAATTGGCATCGTTTGAAATTTGTGTGAAACTTGAAAATTGCCATTTTCTGGGCCACTATTTTGGGTAGATGAAATTGGTAAATAGGGGTTTCTTGTATTCAACGGGGCAGAAGAAATGGAGTTCTAGCGAAATAGCTTTAAAATTTTTTTAGACTGAAACATTGGAATTTGTCAAAATAGGGGTCGAAGTGGGTGAATTCCCCCGATGCGTCGTTTTCATGATACCGCAACGCCCCAAAAGCATAATTCCGTTAGTTTTCATCAAATTTTATAATTTTGGTGGCGTTTTGATCGGAAAAAAATTTTCATCATTTCATAAGAAAAAATATTTTTTTTTTCCCAAAAATTTTCGATCCCAGGAACGTTTCCAGGGCCTGTCGACCCCAAAGAGTTAATAATTTTTGGGCCCCAAAATGCTGTGCTCCTTTTTTTTTAAAATTTTTTACAGTGGAACCCCGAGTTTCGGCCACCCTGAGTATCGGCCGCTCGAGTTTGTCCTTTTTCGCCTAATTTTGTCCCAACTTCCAGCCGTTGCTCCCGAGTTTCGGGCCCGTGTACCAGACCTGTCCACTGCCCATGCTTGCGCCCTCCGGGAAAGGGGTCATGAGCCAGTCTAGCTTTGTTTTTTCCCTTTAGTGAACATTACCCCCGTGTGCTCATCCAAACATTTCACAATAAATTAGTTGTGTTTTGTGCTTGTTTATTGTGACTGAAATAAGCCACCATGGGGCCCCAAAAAAACTTCATAGTGGCAGCCCTTTTTTTAAAGAAAGTGACAAACACTATAGAATTGAAGAAAAATTGTAGCAAAGTACCAAAGTGGGGGGAAGAGAGAGGAGAGAATGTGCCTTTTCAGTGATTCTACGATATGTACGATACTAAAGCAGCACGAGTCAAAAGGCTATAGCACCAGCCAGCGATAAAGTGTAGCATTAACAGTGTAGCAAAATAAGTTGCAAAATTTAAACGATAGGAAAAGGACAGCACGAAACTGGGGCTCCTCCAATGTTGATGGAGTTATATGGGGGGATTTACAACACCGCCGTCTCTGGCGGCCATCACCACTACTTTGTTAGGCTTATCTTTAGTAGCCCTTTACACCCCCCAAAAAAACAGCAACAACCTTTGGGTTTTGGAGAGAGACATATGACACATTTTATTCATTCTAGAGATATATCATGTTTCTATGTTAGATAAATAAGCCATAGAGTTATATTAGTGTCATATTGAAGGACTATCTTGTCCTGCCCCCAAAAAAACTCTCCTGCCTCTCTCATACACCAACAAGAGTCTTCAATAAAGATAAAACTGATTTAAATGTTCATTTATCCATTAAAATTAGTGCTTTATATTTATTTCTCATTGTTTTCTGTATGTAAAACTACAGTATTTATTCTTTAAAAAAAATTTTTTTTTTTTGCGAATATTTTTGGGGGGAAACGGATTAATTGTATTTACATTATTTCTTAGGGGAAACATTGGTTCGACTTTCACTGCACGAGAGGCCTTCCTAAACGGATTACAGCGAAACTCTTCACTGTATCTGTATTTAATTATTATTTTTTTTATACAACAGCATGTTTATACAACCTAACCTATAACTAGGCACTATCCAATTGCCATGTTAACAGCTTTTAATATTTACCTTGCTACAAGGGCAATAAAACATTCCCATAATTTATATTAATTTTTATTTCAAAATTTCTGAACACAGTGGTACCCGGATTTCGTACAGCTCCCAACTCAAACAGTCATGTAAGTGAATTTTTGTAAGTGCTTTTGTAAGAGTATTTTTGTGGTCTGAAACGGACTAATCTAATTTACATTCGTCCTTATGGGAACAAATTCGTTTGGTAACAGCACTCAAACAGCCTTCTGAAACGAATTATTGGAAATCGAGGTACCACTGTATTTGCTTTCATACACTGCATATAACAAACTTTATACAAAGATGATGCAGAACTTAACCTAGAATGCAGTACTGCATATACAAATTAATACAGCTAAATAGTCTGTCTACATCCATCTCGCCAAACTTACTAGTAACTTACTCAGAGCTTCTAACAGAGATCACTAGAAAAGTCAGCTGCTATAATACTTATCCTAAATACTATTTTAGGAATTATAAAAGTCTTGGACATATGATTCACATGAAAAAAATTCACTGGACTGAAAAAAACAGCAGTACAAACTATCACCCAGTCTAATGCCAGACAACACTCCCAAAACCCATTTAACCCTTTCAGGGTCCAAGGCCATTTTTGAAAGGGGTGTGCCAGTGTCCAAGAATTTAAAAAAAAAAGAAAAATTCTTATTTTTTCTTATGAAATGGTAGAGAATCTTTTTCTGAAGGTAATAAAACAAAAAGTATGAAATTTGATTGAAAATTGACGAAATTATGCTCTCGCGAATTTTGATGTGTCAGCGATATTTACGCATCGGCGATTTTGCTGACTTTGACTCCCATTTTAAGCCAATTACATTATTCCAGTCGACCAAATTCTTAGCTATTTCACTAGTATTACTTCTATTCTATCGACTGAGCACAAGAAATTGCCCAGTCAACTGTTTCAACTATAAAATAAAGTGATTGGAATTTGGTAATTTAGCCAATTTAACTCGAAGTTCAAAATACAGTGGTCCCTTGAATAACGAAATTAATCCGTTCCAGGAGCTATTTCTCAACACAAAACTTCTGTAATTCGAAACCTTATTTCCCATAAGAAATAATGTAAATACAATTAATCCGTTCCACCCAAAAATATTCACAAAAAATATAATTTAAATAACATTTACTTACCTTTATTGAAGAGAGTTGCAGACATCTGGAAGATAGGTAGGATGACAGGGGCAGGGTGTTAGTGGTTAGAAGGGAAATCCCCCTACAAAAGGACTTCAGGTAACAAGTCCCTCTCTGGGAATACTTCCCTTCTTGGTCTTTTAATGCCACTAGGACCAGCTTGAGAGTCACTAGAAGCCTTCCTAGAAAAATAACTGTCCAGAGTCCTCTGTTTCTGGCGACTCTAATATTTTCCTGAAGTGCAACATGGCTCTGTCACTGAAGTGGTTGCACAGTTGGCTCATTTCAGCTTGCTCAGGGTGGTGTTTTTCAACAAATGTCTGCAACTCATTCCACTTTGTACACATCTCCTTAAGCACTGAAGAAGGCACCTTCTTCTCTCTCTCTCCCTCCTCCTGTGAAGCAATAACCTCAGCTGTGGTCTGTTGCTGTTCCAGATGAAGCTCTTGCAGCTCTTCAGTTGTTAGCTCTACCCTGTGCTCCTCCACCAACTTTTCCACATCCTCACCACTCACCTCCACCCCCAGGCTGTTTTCCCCCAAAGCCACAATATCTTCCACAACATCTTTCACAACAGGCACAGGGTTGTCAGGGTCAGCCTCAAATCCTTCAAAATCCCTTTTCAACACAATCCGCCCACAGTGGTCTCCAAGCAGAGTTCAAAGTCCTTGAAGTCACTCCCTCCCAAGCCTTACCTATAAGGCCTATGCAATGCACGATATTAAAGTGTTCTTTCCAGAACTCTCTTAGGGTCAATTCAGTGTCTGAGGTCACATCAAAGCACTTCTGAAACACTGCTTTGGTGTACAGTTTCTTGAAGTTTGCAATGACCTGCTGGTCCATGAGCTGGATGAGAGGAGTGGTGTTAGGAGGCAAGAACTTCATGATGAAATTGAACTCCTCAGACAACAACTCTTCCAAGTTGTGAGGATGAGCAGGAGCATTGTTCAGTACCAGGAGCACTTGAGTCCCAATTTCTTTTCAAAAGGTATTTCTTCACACTAGGACCAAACACCCCAGTCAACCATTCCTTGAAAATCTCCGTAGTGACCCATGCCTTGGTGTTAGCCTTCCAATGCACACACAAATTATTCTTGTTAACATTTTTTCTTGAAGGCTCTGGGATTTTCTGAGTGATACACCAGAAAAAGGCTTCACTTTAAAATCATCACTGGCATTGGCAAAATCACAAGAGTTAGCCTGTTTTTTCCCTTAGGCTTGTGTCCTGGCAGTGCCTTTTCCTCCTGAGTAATGAAGGTCCTGTTGGGCAGTTTCTTCCAAAACAGGCCTGTTTCATCACAATTAAACACTTGTTGGGGGAGGAATTTTTTAGCCTCTACGAACCCCTTAAATTCACTCACAAATTTTTCAGCTGCACGTTTGTCTGAGCTGGCTGCCTCACCATGCCTCCAACACTGTGTATGCCACTACGTTTCTTAAACCTCTCAAACCAGCTTTTGCTGGCTTTAAAATCACTTCGCCTCACCACTGGTTCCAGCCATTGTCTTGACAAGATCTGCGTGCAACTTCCTTGCCTTTTCACAAATTATCGCCGTGGAAATACTATCACCCGCTATCTGTTTTCATTGATACACACCATCAACAACTTCTCAACCTCATCCACTATTTTTGATCTATTTTTCGCTAACATAACCCCTTTTGCAACATTAGCTTCCTTGATCTCATTTCTCTTTGCCAGGATAGTGCCAATAGTAGATACACTTTCTTGTACATCCTGGCAAGCTCACTCCAGGCGTATGCCACTCTCATATTTTTCTACAATCTCTTTCTTCAGTTCGATGGTGTTCCTCACTCTCTTTACCACGGGTGCCACTAGGAAGCTTCTTTGGACACATGGTGACTTACTTCAGTGACAATCAATAAACCACCAATAAACACAACAAATTTATTGTGAATGTTTGAAAGAGCACGCTGGGTAATGTTCTCTCAATGGTAAACAATGCTTGACTGGCGTCCTGCAGGCGCAGGGCAGGCGCAGAGCAGGCGGACAGGTCTAATACGTTTCGCTACACGAGTCCATTTTCGCTGCACGAAAGCGAAAAAGCTTTACGTTACACAATTTTTCGTTATATGGGACTTTCGTTAGTCGGGGTCCACTGTATTCCAATTTCAAAATAGGGTGCAGAATAAACAATGCAGGCATTCCTGGCACTAAACTAGCATTTCCTCTGTTCATTAGTTACATTTTCAGTCTTTACAAATGAATTCCATTTTTATTTTTTATTCACATAATGAATTTTTATTCAAACCAAAAAATGGAAGATTTACTGTTTGCAATATTGTAATAATATCACCACATTTGTGAACATATATTAGACCCACCAGCTGGCGCGTATTAGACGTGTGAGGTCATTTGTTTACTCTTGAACATCGGCAAAAATTGAACATTTCCGCTACTCTGAACTCAGTTTCAAGCCATTTCCAATACAAAAACCAATCAAAATCATCTCTATATCTGTAATATATCTTCCATTCTATCAAATGAGACCAAGAAATAACAAATACAACTATGAAAAGTATACAAAAAAACACTGCGAAGTCGCTGTTTTAATCGAAAATTACGGTTTCAGTTTTTTCTCTCATTATGCACTGTTTGCTGCAAGATTTGTTTTATGTGGTGCACACTTACCACATAGATGTATTCTCTCATATCTAGGCCCAAATTTAAAGCTCAAAGCTTATCTGAGTGAGCTGAGCTCATGACTAAACTATGGTTTGGACCCAGAACTCAAAGCCGTAGAACTACGGCACAGACCCTGAAAGGGTTAATATACAAAAAATTCACTCATACTACCGATCATACTACATATACAGGCACACACTAAAAACAACAGACAGCCCCACTCCACAAAGGTGGCAGTAAAGCAATTGCAAAGAAGTACAGACTGATAGCACTAACATCCCATATCATAAAAATCTTTGAGAGGGTTCTAAGAAGCAAGATCACCAACCACCTAGATACCCATCAATTACACAACCCAGGGCAACACGGGTTTAGAGCAGGTCGCTCCTGCTTGTCCCAGCTACTAGACCACTATGACAAGGTCCTGGATGCTGTAGAGGATAAACAAAATACAAATGTAGTATATACAGACTTTGCAAAAGCTTTCGACAAATGTGACCATGGTGTAATTGCGCACAAAATGCGTGATAAAGGAATAACAGGAAAAGTTGGTAGATGGATCTATAACTTCCTGACAAATAGAACACAAAGAGTAATAGTAAACAGAGTAAAGTCCCAGGCAGCCACGGTGAAAATCTGTTCCACAAGGCACAGCACTCGCTCCCATTCTATTCATCCTCATTTCTGACAGACAGAGATGTAAGCCATAGCTCCGTGTCTTCCTTTGCGGATGACACCCGGACTGACATGGCAGTGACCTCAATTGAAGACACCGCAAGACTCCAAGCGGACATCAACCAAATCTTCAAATGGGCCACTCAAAAACAATATGAAGTTCAACGAGGAGAAATTTCAACTACAGTGGTCCCTGAGTAACTAGACACCCGAATCGTACAATTATGTAAGTATAATATTGTAAGTGCTTGTGGAAGTGTATTTTTGGGGGCCTGAAATAGACTAACCTACGTGACATTATTCCTTAAGGGAGTAAATTCGTTCGGTAATGGCACTTGAGCAGGCTTCTGGGATGAAGTTTTTTCGTTACTCGGGGGTCCACTGTACACAGATATGAAAAACTTGAGGAAATTAAAAATGTATCAGGGTATACGACAAATTCTAACCATACAATAGAGTGAAAAAGTGATGTGAATGACCTGGGAGTGATAAAGTCGGAGGATCTCGCCTTCAAAGACCACAACAATGTATCTACCGCATCTGCCAGGAAAATGATAGGATGGATAATGAGAACCTTCAAAACTAGGGACGCCAAGCCCATGATTCTTTTCAAATCGCTTGTTCTCTCTAGGCTGGAATACTGCTGTACACTAACGGCCCCCTTCAAGGCTGGCGACATTGCTGACCTGGAATGTACACAAAGAACTTTCACGGCACACATAAGTACTATAAGGCACCTAAATTACTGGGAACAGTTGAAGATTCTTGATCTGTATTCCCTGGAATGCAGGAAAGATACATGATAATATAATATACACTTGGAAGGTCCTGGAGGGATTGGTACCAAACCTGCACACGAAAATCACTCCCTATAAAAGCAAAAGACTCGGTAGAAGATGCAACATTCCCCCAATGAAAAGCAGGGGTGCCATGAGTACAATGAGAGAGAAAACAATAAGTGTCCTGGGCCCAAGACTGTTCAACTGTTTTCCAGCATATATAAGGGGGATTACCAATAGACCCATGGCTGTTTTCAAGAAGGCACTGGACAGGCACCTAAAGTCAGTACCTGACCAACCGTGCTGTGGTTCATATGTCAGTTTGCGTGCAGCCAGCAGTAACAGCCTGGTTGATCAGACCCTGATCCATCATGAGGCCTGGTCTCAGACCAAGCCACAGGGACGTTGAGGCCCGAAACCCTCTCCAGGTAAACTCCAGGTAAGAAGCATAATATTAGACACAAAAATCTGATATTCCCTTCGTTCGGCTTAATCTTTGCAAAACTATGTACGTGCATAAAAGGACCTAAAATCTGGAACACACTACCTGAAAACTTCAGTCTGTCTGTCTGTCTCTCTCAGTCTGTCAGTCTCAGCCAGCCACTTCAAATCTACTGTTAAACTTAAACACCTTAATGTGATTCTAACAATTTTCAACCTGTATCATCCCTGTCCATCTCATGTACCTAGCTTCATCCTTAATATACCACTGATTATTTTTTTAACTATTATTAAATACCTCCAATATTATATAAACTATGTATTATTCTCGTATACCTGTAATCATAATTTGGTTTTAAGGCTGAGCGAAATGCTTTGCGTTATATAACAAGGGCTTTCTATAGTTATACATGTCAGTCACCCTAATTGTATAATATAGTTTACTCCACCTTATATAAATAAAGTTTGTTTTATTGGAGATGCATACACTTAAAGTTTAGTGCTGAATATGTGTGTAGGTCTTTAGTTAAGCCAAAGCTTTTATCTAGGTTTCGCATTATGTATGCAAATAAAATGGTAGTTGCATTATGCAGATTAACCTAGGCTAACCCAAAGGTCAATGTGACATTTCATTGCAAGAATTTATATTCTGACTTGAATAATTAGATTGTCTATATTCAAGATTGTGCCTCAGTGACAAAGAACCCACCCATTTCTTGTTTAAACAATAACATTGTCTTTTCAAAATATTTAACAAAATATTATGTGATAGACCTAAGTTTTACCTCAAAATATATATTTCTTAGTCCAAATTTGTTTTTAAGAATGTAAAATACTATAGTTTAGAGACAATATAAGTTACACTGTTATAAGCTATCACTTAACATCAGAATATACTGTGTATAACATGTATTATTACAAAAGACAAATTAACCCTGAGGGTTAATAACGTTGAATAACAAAAATGTCAGCCAGTCTGTGGCTTATTCCCATCAAGGATGTATGGTCCTCTTTCCCAGTTCCCACAACAGTCTGCTAATACCTAAGTACCTACCATACTTACTGCTTGGCAAGTTATCTGGTGAAGATACTGAATTTCTGAGTCGCTGACATCGGCAAGTTGTCTTTGTATATAAATGATCCAAAGAAACAATTATAAACTACTGTACTTGGCTCCATAACCTCCCAATATATAATAGTAATATCAATGTTTTAAGAAACTTTGAAACCTGCTAAAATAAACTAAAATTACAGCTAGAAAGCATTTTTGCCATCCTATACAAGGGTGTCCAGTTATGCTTGCTTTAACCTTGTAAAATGGTATTTAACAGAAAAGACCATAATGCTCAACAAAATGCCAAATACTAATAAAAAGTGGAAATTCCAACTCCCTTATTATTTTTAAATGTCGACTCAAGTGGTAGCACCTTCAGCTTGCAAATGAAGAACCTGGATTTCCTAATGGTATTCTGGCAAAGTTATCGAGTTTTCAAATCCAATGTCAGCAAGATCTAGGAAGCTATGCTAGGTTAATAATTTTACTAAATTTATATATGAAGAACTCTTCATCGGCAGGAAAAAAACCAGACTTCAGCAAAGGTTGACAAATACTATTCAGTTTACATTTTACAATACATACATACAACCTATTTTATCATGGAATAAGTACTTATGAAAACTTATTTTGGAAAATACTAGAAAAAAAAGCACATTTATCTTGGTTGTGCATCATAAGCTAATCAATGCTTAGCTAATCAATGCTAAAGGACCCCAATGGAAATAAGTCACTGACTTTTTTTGGGTTATCCTAGGTTCTCTACACATATGCTGCTATGTATGATAATGTATGTAAATGTATTTGTGTATACCTGAATAAACTTACTTACTAATGCTAAGCTAATCAATGCATAGAATTGAGTGCCAGTACTGATGGCAGAGTAAGGTTAAATTGGGTTATGCGGATTTCATTAGGTAAAGTTTCCTACTTGCACAATACTTGGTAAAGTTGGTTAAACCACTGGCATCCTTCTGACACCTGTTGCCATTGTTCACATAGCAATAAGTAGGTACCAGTGTGTTAGGTGAATTGTGGTTGCATCCTGGGAAGATAATTAAAGGGCCCCAGTGAACATAGTACCTGCCTACTTAGGTAGGTAAGTTTATTTAGGTACAAGTACACAAGTTCCATTATCATATATAGTATTATTATTACAATCAAAACTAAGCACGAAACCCACAAAGGTAATACAGCACTGCATTATAAATATTAGCATGTGTAAATTACCTAGGATAACAAAAAAAGTGACTTTTTCCATTGGTGTCCACACTGGGTTATCCTGGGTTATTAGCACCAGGTTAATAATTAAAAAAATCTTCAACCTTTAGTGAATATATTTAATTCCGGGGTGGCTTTAAACTAATATACAGTTATACAAGGCAGTTATGGCCTTGGGGGGGGGGGGGGCTTCCCAAGTACCTTTTTTTTGTTAAGTTTATTCAAGTATAGGTACACAAATACAGTTACATAAATTATCATACATAGCAGCACATGTGTAATTACCTACGATAACCCCCCAAAAAAACAAGTCAGTGACTTGTTTCCACTAGGAAATTACTGTGGTAATCCTTTTGGTTTTAAAGGGCTGGTTAATCCTAAAATGGATCATTATCCGAGTGAGTAGTGTCAAGAGACACTTATCCTGTTTCCTGACCACAAAAACACATGTTAACCTTTCCACGTATCTGATTACTAGGAAAACAGTGAAGGCTTTAAACCCTAGTGGGCACTGCAATAACGAAGCTCAATTTATATTTTACCAAGTTCTCTACGACTACAGGATTAACTACGAGTGTAACAGTAGATGATATGGGAATGTACCGGTGTTTATATGTCAGTGTAAAGCTGTCTTGGGGCTGCCATTGACCAGTAAGATGAATTTCCTGTGCTCTTTGTCAGCCATGAGGGTTTGGGGAGGGAAAAATAAAATGTCTTAAGACAAGGTCTAAACAACGAGGTGGCCGCCACTCACCGCTCTCTGACGCCTGGACAACGATAGTCAAGCCTTTAAATAGTCAATGACAGTAATGCCGTTGATGGGACTTGGTTAGTGCAGATTACCAGAGTGTCATACAACACTCCCTCCCTCGTCACTTGTCCTCCACACACTAAGTACATCGTGACGTCACAAGGTGCGCAGAGAATGGACGCGCTGTTTAAGTTACACACTCTCACCAGATAGGAACTATTCATTAATAATACTTCCCGTGGTTTGTTATTTGCTGCTCACTTAATCATGCCGGATAACAGTCAACTGTGGACGCATAAAATAAAGAGAACCACTCTAAGCAATGTCTTTATTCAATATGGCCACATAGTTTATGTGAGGGTTGGTAACTTAAACTAAGATTTCAGAGGTCGCTAAGCGGGCATTTGCTTTGGGTATTTCATTTTTACAATCTCATATTACATACTATTATCTTAATTAAATCTGTTCTCTCTAAGTTAATGTATTTTGAGCATTACATGCATTATATATATAACAGGTAAAACTTTGAAGGCACTATCGACAGAAATTTCATAGGGTTAATCATATCCGGTTTCCTTTCAAGGAAAATAAATTCTCAGTTTCAATTAATGTGAGATGCTAACATGTAGTTTTTTAGTTTATAGATAAAAGTAACTGCACAATGCGGTATATTTGATGTATGATAGTTATTTGGCATTTATTTTAAGAGTTACAAATGGAAGTTGAAATTTATAAACTTGACCTAAGGCGATATAAGACAAATGACTCACAGGAGGAGAATTCGCGAATTTCATTATTCTGTGCACGGCAAATCTTTGTTATAGACAACGTTTCGCTCTGGACAGAGCTTTACCAAGCTCTACTGAGAGCAAAACGTCATCAATAAAAAAATTGCTCTGCGCACGTGTGTTTCTACCATACTTATCGGAAATAATTCTCAATGTTTTAGATAAAATATATATATATATATATATATATATATATATATATATATATATATATATATATATATATATATATATATATATATATATATATATACGCCCACAACCCAGCAAACCGCCCGACGGGATCACCATCTATCCTTGGAAGAATGGCAAGCTCTTAGCATGGGATTATACCTGCGTGTCGACACTGGCTGACACCTACATCCATCACAGTGTTGGGCGACAGAGAGGAGCTGCTGACCACAGAGAGGAGTACAAGATCGGCAAGTACAGGGACATAAGCCAACAGTATAAATTTGTCCCAGTGGGATCAGAGACCTTGGGAGCGTGGGGAAAAATGCAACACGTTTCCTTAAAGAGCTGGGTTCCAGACTCATCGACACCACCAGGGACCCAAGGGCAGCCACGTTCATGTTCCAGCGTCTCAGCGTGGCCATCCAGAGAGGAAACGCATGCTGCATACTCGGCTCGCGTCCGGCTTCGGAGGAGCTGGAGGAGATTCATAATCTTCGACATATTGTACCATTGTATTCATGTTCACGTTTGTGTGTTTTATAAATGTATTCTGTCTATTAATAAAGCATTTATATGTATGTATGTGTGTATATAGGATGGGGTGGTAGGAGAAGTGGAATATTCAAACGGCTTCAGGAAGAAATCCAAATATTCTTCCTTGATGCCTTTTTATCCACTTCTCCGAGGCTATGGGTCCCACAATTTGCACTAGAGGTGGACCCCATCCTATATATATATATATATATATATATATATATATATATATATATATATATATATATATATATAATGCACTCTACACAGGAGCTGCCGGTAACTCCGTATGCCCTTGTGGTTTCCTTGTCCACCATTGTGAGGGCTTAGTATGTTATGTATTGTGTATAATGCCTCAGTTGGTAGAGCACACAGCTCACATACTGAGTATCCGGGGTTCGATTCCCGGCACGGGGAGAAACATTGAATATTTTTTTTTTCAACAAGTCGGCCGTCTCCCACCGAGGCAGGCTGACATTGAATATAAGTAAATTTATTTAGGTAGAGGTACACATAAATACAGTTACACAAATTATCATAAAAAAGTAATGTGTATATTACCTAGGATAACCCAAAACACCTCTCAAGGCGAGTGAAATTGCTGACCTTGAAAATGTGCAGAGAACCTTCACCGCACGCATAAGTGCGATAAAGCACCTCAACTACTGGGAACGCTTGAAGTTCCTAAACCTGTACTCTCTAGAACGCAGGCGGGAGAGATACATTATTATATACACGTGGAAAATTCTCGAGGGCTTAGTACCAAACTTGCACACAAAAATCACTCCCTACGAAAGCAAAAGACTCGGCAGGCGATGTAACATCCCCCCAATGAAAAGCAGGGGTGCCACTAGCACGTTGAGGGACAACACAATAAGTGTCAGGGGCCCAAGATTGTTCAACTGCCTCCCAGCATACATCAGGGGGATTACCAACAAGCCCCTGGCTGTCTTCAAGCAGGCACTGGACAGGCACCTAAAGTCGGTACCTGACCAGCCAGGCTGTGGTTCGTACGTTGGACTGCGTGCGGCCAGCAGTAACAGCCTGGTTGATCAGGCTCTGGTCCAACAGGAGGCCTTGTCACAGACCGGGCCGCGGGGGCGTTGACCCCTGGAATTCTCTCCAGGTAGACTCCAGGTAGTCAAAGTTACTTGTTTCCATCGGGGTCCTTGTAGAGAACTGCACTTACTGCCCCTGTTCATCTAGCCGTAAGTAGGTGCCTTGGTATTAGTCGACTGGTATGGGTCGCATCCTGGGAAAAACTGACCTAATTTGCCCGAAATGCTCTGCATAACAAGTGGCTTTCTATATAGTAGTATGTCATTGATGTCAGCTAGGTCTGTATACCTTGTGCATGTACTTGTCCTGATAGAGCCACTATGCTACCCTGGAAGGATGGTAAGCAGATTGCCTGGGACTACACCTGTGCCTCCACATTGGCAGACACCTACTTGCCATACTCTGTAGCTGAAGGGGGTGGAGCTGCCGGCCACAGAGAGACCCAGAAGACCCGCAAATGTGAAGGCTTTGCTATAACTTCATCCCAATAGGGTCGGAGACCCATGGAGCATGGGGCAAGTGTGCTCTAAAGTTTCTCAGAGCTGGGTGAAAAACTCATCATAGAAACCAAGGATCACAGGGCGGCCAGCTTCCTCTTTCAGAGACTCAGTGTGTTAATCCAGAGGGTAAATGCCTGCAGCATTCTGGGCACGCGGCCCACCGCCGGGGAGCTGGACGAAGTATTAGAGATGTTGCTCTGAGATGTTATCTATGTTGTTCTACTCCCTACTTTAAATAAAGTCTTTATATCATATTATATTGTATTATTACAGAGGTACATAATGGGTCCAGGGACTGGGCCGCAAAATTTTGATAGCTGAACAAGTTACAGTGGTAATGAACTATTTACATGTTTATATCTGGACACAATCGTAATGACTTATTTATGCAAACATGAATTAGGTCACATACACACACACACACACAAAGTGATAATGCTTTATTTACAGTAAGCAAAGTAAGGATATTTTTCCAGATTGGTTTATAATATACCACTGTTAATAAAATATTTCGACATTTCTTGAAAAGCTGTTAGCCTGTAAAAAATTAAAAAAAAAAAAAAAGTTTAAACTCCAGCAGGCACGGCGGATTATTTAAATTCACATATTATTATTATAATTATTATTTAGACTTACTGGTGTTATAGCACCCTTGTAATAATTGTAACTGAATTGTTTACAAAACATTTTGTGATAGCATAGTGTTTTATCTGTATAAGACGCTACGATTTACGAGATCCATCATGATTGTCTCTCAAGCACATTTGCAATGCTTAGTTATGATTATAATAATAATCAAGGATACTCTGAACCCGGGACAACCCACTGCAAGTACAACATAATTAGTTATGCAATAGTAACTTTCCCCCTCCCCCACTGAAAGTTGACTATCTAATTGTAACTGATTCTCTTTCATCCATAAATGCTCTCAACTCATCAAGTATAACTTGTAGCATGCTCGTGTCAGAAGCCAGACACAGGTATGGTAGGATTGTTGATAGTAGAGTCAGAGTGCACATGCTGTGGATTCCATCTCACATTGGTCTTCAGATGCATGATAGAACTGATAAATTGGCTAAGTTTTATGCTTTCAAAGAGGGGGTAGATGACAATCTTGGCTTGTCAGTTAGCAGTTTGAGAACAATAATACGAAAAGAACTTCAACTGAATTTTATTGACTTAAGTCTTAGGGAGATTGACACCAGTCAGTCCATCTATCATCATTCTATCATGCAGGAGGAGCCACATGTCTATGGTGCATCCAACAAAATAAGCAGACTCTTGGATGTCACCACCGCCCGCCTCCGGCTGGGTTACAAGTATCTTTGGCAGGTTAAATCACCACCACCAGATGTAGACCAAACAAAATGTAAACTTTGCCAGTTGGATTATTGTCACACCCTGCGTCATTATGTACTGGAGTGCGTCACACCCTGCGTCATTATGTACTGGAGTGCGTCACACCCTGCGTCATTATGTACTGGAGTGCGTCACACCCTGCGTCATTATGTACTGGAGTGCGTTACACCCTGCGTCATTATGTACTGGAGTCGATAAAATTAATGAATTCAGAGACAACTCACTCAGAAATGTTCAAGATATGTCAAAGTATTTTATCCACAGTGGTATATTACAGACCATTCTGGAAAAATACCCTGACTTTGCTCCCTGTAAATAAAGCATTGCCACGTGTATGTGTGTGTGTGTGTGTGTGTGTGTGTGTGTGTGTACTCACCTAATTGTGGTTGCAGGGGTCGAGACTCAGCTCCTGGCCCCGCCTCTGCGCTGCCCACTACTGGGTATCTGCTCTCCCTGCTCCATGAGCTTTATCATACCTCGTCTTAAAACTGTGTATGGTTCCTGCCTCCACTATGTCTTTCTCTAGACTATTCCACTTCCTGACTACTCTGTGGCTGAAGAAATGCTTCCTAACATCCCTTTGACTCATCTGAGTCTTCAGCTTCCAGTTGTGTCCCCTTGTTTCTGTGTTCCCTCTCTGGAACATCCTGTCACTGTCTACCTTGTCGATTCCCGCAGTATTTTGTATGTCGTTATCATGTCTCCTTTGACCCTTCTTCCTCCAGTGTTGTTAGTCCTATTTCCCTCAACCTTTCTTCATAGGACAGACCCTGAGTTGTGGAACTAACCTTGTCGCAAACCTTTGCACTTTCTCTAGTTTCTTTACGTGCTTGACCAGGTGTGGGTTCCAGACTGGTGCTGCATATTCTAGTATGGGCCTGACGTACACGGTGTACAGTGTCTTGAACGATTCCTTGTTAAGGTAACGGAACGCTAATCTTAGGTTTGCCAGTCGCCCATATGCTGCCGCAGTTATCTGGTTGATGTGTGCCTCCGAGATGCTTTATACTCACCTTTTCCGAGAGTTTGTAGCCTTTGTCCGCCTAGCCTGTACTCTGTCAGCGGTCTTCTTTGCCCTTCTCCGATCCTCATGACTTTGCATTTGGTGGGATTGAATTCGAGAAGCCATTTGCTAGACCAGATGTCAAGCTTGTCCAGGTCTGTTTGAAGTCCTGCTTGGTCCTCTCCGATGTGATTCTCCTCATTAATTTCACATCATCTGCGAACAGAGACACTTCTGAGTCTATCCCATCTGTCATGTCATTTACATATACCAAGAATAACACTGGTCCTAGGACTGACCCCTGCGGAACCCGCTCGTCACAGGTGCCCACTGTGATACCTCATCACGCACCATGACCCGTTGTTGCCTCCCTGTGAGGGTAGTTCGTGTGAGTTACCATTGTCAGGCCCACTCCTGTTGTATATCACTGCTTGTTCTATTCAACTTCGAAATGTTTCTTCCTCATTGGGAATTGTCCAAGGCCTTCCTGCGTCAAGCAAGAGCTTACCCACTAGTATGTAGGCACATGTCATTTGATACTAGGCCTGTTGTATGTATGTGTGTGTAAGGAAACACTTGAAATGTTTCCGCCCTGTCGGAATAGAACCCGGCCTCCGTGCGTGAAGCAGAGCTTTACCACTAGGCCACCGGGTGTGTGTGTGTGTACTCACCTATTTGTGGTTGCAGGGGTCGAGTCATAGCTCCTGGCCCCGCCTCTTCACTGATTGCTACTAGGTCCTCTCTCTCCCTGCTCCATGAGCTTTATCAAACCTAGTCTTAAAACTATGTATGGTTCCTGCCTCCACTATGTCGCTTTCCAAGCTATTCCACTTCCTGACAACTCTATGACTGAAGAAATACTTCCTAACATCCCTTTGACTCATAGGAGTCTTCAACTTCCAATTGTGACCCCTTGTTTCTGTGTCCCCTCTCTGGAACATCTTGTCTCTGTCCACCTTATCTATTCCTCGCAGTATTTTATATGTCGTTATCATGTCTCCCCTAACCCTCCTGTCCTCTAGTGTCGTCAGGCCGATTTCCCTTAACCTTTCTTCGTAGGACAATCCCCTTAGCTCTGGGACTAGTCTTGTTGCAAACCTTTGCACTTTCTCTAATTTCTTGACGTGCTTGACCAGGTGTGGGTTCCAAACTGGTGCTGCATACTCCAGTATGGGCCTGACGTATATGGTATACAGAGTCTTGAATGATTCCTTGGTGAGGTATTGGAACGCTATTCTTAGGTTTGCCAGCCGCCCGTATGCTGCAGCAGTTATCTGATTGATGTGTGCCTCAGGAGATGTGCTCGGTATTATACTCACCCCAAGATCTTTTCTTTGAGTGAGGTTTGCAGTCTTTGGCCACCTAGACTATACTCTGTCTGCGGTCTTCTTTGCCCTTCCCCGATATTCATGACTTTACATTTGGCAGGGTTAAATTCAAGGAGCCAGTTACTGGACCAGGCTTGCAGCCTGTCCAGGTCTCTTTGTATTCCTGCCTGATCCTCGACTGATTTGATTCTTCTCATTAACTTCACATCATCTGCAAACAGGGACACTTCTGAGTCTATCCCTTCCGTTATGTCATTCACATATACCAAAAACAGTACAGGTCCTAGGACTGACCCTTGTGGAACTCCACTCGTCACAGGTGCCCACTCTGACATCTCGTCACGTACCATGACTCGTTGTTGCCTCCCTGTCAGATATTCTCTGATCCATTGCAGTGCTTTTCCTGTTACGTGTGCCTGATCCTCTAGCTTTTGCATTAATCTCTTGTGAGGAACTGTGTCGAACGCCTTCTTGCAGTCCAAAAAATGCAGTCTATCCACCCCTCTCTCTCGTGTCTTACTTCTGTTACCTTGTCATAAAACTGCAGTAGGTTTGTGACACAGGATTTTCCTTCCCTGAAACCATGCTGGTTGTCGTTTATAAGCTTGTGTCTTTCTAGGTGCTCCACCATTCTCCTCCTGATGATCTTCTCCATGACTTTGCATACTATACACGTCAGTGACACAGGTCTGTAGTTTAATGCCTCGTGTCTGTCTCCTTTCTTAAAAATTGGGACTACATTTGCCATCTTCCACGCCTCAGGTAGTTGCCCAGTTTCAATGGATGTGTTGAAGATTTGTGTTAGTGGCACACACAACATCTCTGCTCCCTCTCTAAGGACCCACGGAGAAATGTTGTCCGGTCCCACCGCTTTTGAGGTATCGAGTTCACATAGCAGCTTCTTCACCTCCTCCTCGGTTGTGTGTATTTCATCCAGCACTTGTTGGTATACCTCCCTATTCTGAATTCCTGGAGTCCTTCCTGTCTCCTGTGTAAATACTTCTTTAAATCTCATGTTGAGCTCCTCACATACCTCTTGGTCGTTTATTGTGAACTCCCACCTTCCTTTCTCAGCCTGATTACCTGGTCCTTGACTGTTGTTTTCCTCCTGATGTGGCTATACAGCAGCTTCGGGTCAGACTTGACTTTTGATGCTATATCATTTTCATATTGTCGCTGAGCCTCCCTTCTTACCTGTGCATATTCGTTTCTGGCTCTTCGGCTAATCTCTTTATTTTCCTGGGTCCTTTGTCTTCTGTACTTTTTCCATTCTCTATTACACTTACTTTTTGCCTCCCTACACCTCTGGGTGAACCAAGGACTCGTTCTGGTCTTCCCATTACTTCTGTTTCCCTTGGGGACAAACCTCTCCTCTGCCTCTTTGCATTTGGTTGTCACATATTCCATCATTTCTTTTACTGGTTTTCCTGCCAATTCTCTCTCCCACTGAACGTCTTGTAGGAAGTTCCTCATGCCTGTGTAGTCCCCCTTTTGTAGTTTCGTTTCTCCTTCCTATTCCTGCTCCCTCTCCACTTGTAGCTCAACTATATAATCAAAACACAGAACCAAATGATCACTAGCTCCAAGGGGCCTTTCATACGTGATATCCTCGATGTCCGAACTACTCAAGGTGAATACTAGGTCGAGTCTTGCTGGATCATCCCCACCTCTCTCTCTGGTAGTGTCTCTAACATGTTGATGCATGAGGTTTTCCAGTACCACATCCATCATCTTGGCTCTCCATGATTCAGGACCCCATGGGGCTCAGGTTTTCCCAATCAATCTCTTTGTGATTGAAATCACCCATAACTAGTAACTTTGCTCTCCCCATGTGGGCTCTTCTGGCTACCTCGGCTAGTGTGTCTACCATTGCTCTGTTGCTCTCGTCGTATTCTTCTCTTGGCCTCCTGCAGTTCTGTGGCGGGTTGTACATTACAGCAATTACCACCTTATGGCCCTCAGACTGAATTGTTCCTACTATGTAGTCCCTTTCACCCATTCCATCCATTCCTTCCACTTCCTCAAATCCCCACCTGTTCTTAATGAGCAGTGCAACTCCTCCTCCCCTCTGCTCCCTCTATCTTTCCTGAGGATTTGATATCCGGGTGGAAAGATTGCATCTGTTATCATCCTGGTGAGTTTCGTTTCTGTGAGTGCTATTATGTCTGGGGATGTCTCCTTTATTCTTTCATGCCACTCCTCACATTTATTTGTTATACCATCTGCATTTGTATACCAAACCTTTAACTTCTTTTCTAAAACCGTAGTCTGGGGGTATGTTGGGGTTGGGAAAGTGGGAGATCTGATGGGGAACTATGGGTGGTTGGTGTGAAGGTGGAGTTTGTAATGAGGTGGGTGGAATCATTGGGTATGGCATGTGTGTTTTGGGTTAGGTTGTTTGGTTGCATTGGGGTTGTCCAGGTTGGGGAACATCTGAAGGTGGTTGTGTTAGAGCTTCCTCCTGAGTCTGGGTTCTCCTGTCCATCTCTCTTTCCTCCTTTTGTCTCTGTACCCTCTCTTTCAGTTTCTGTCTTTCTTCCCGTGTTCTGTCGCGGTCGAGATACACCCTCCGGTACTCTGACATATCCCTTAGTCTTGCTTTCTCCTGCAGGATCCTGTTTCGAGTCAATTCTGCTTTGAAAATTACTTTGACTGGCCGGATTCTTCCTCTTGCAAACCCCTATTCTCAGAAAATTTGCCAGCTGGGTCATGTCATCTTCTCCTATTGCTTTCATGATGTTTTCAATCGCATTTTCTCCCCTTGTCTTCTTGCTTCATAAGTTTCCCCTTCAGCTTCCTGGAGCCCGTAAACAAAGACTGATCTCTCTCTTACATTCTCCCACTGCCTATCCCTATGTAACCCCTGATTCGATTTAGTTGCCTCCATTGCAGCTTTCCTTTCTTCAATCTCTTCACTGTCTGTTATCCCTTGGCCCAGTGGCCTGTCGCTTCCCTTCTTAACTTTCCCTGTGCACTGCTGTGGTCTGTTAGGGCTTCTACGTATAGCTTAGCTCTCCCTTTTACTACACTCCCTCGATTGTTCCTGATGTGATCCTCTCTTTCTCTCGGGCTCCACGATGGTCTGATATAGCCTCTGCATACAGTTTCACTCCGTTCTCTACAGTCCTCTTCTTTGTGACTGAGGTAGCAGTTTCTGATACCATGTCCACATTGCTTTTTAGTTCATTAGGCTGTTTCAAATTTTTCAGTTCTTCTTCTAATCTCTGTATCTTAGCCTCTGCTGTTGTGACTTGCTTCTCCCACTTCCTGCTTTCTGCAGCTATCCTCTCCTCCATTATCTTGCTTTCTGCAGCTATCCTCTCCTCCATTATCTTGCTTTCTGCAGCTATCCTCTCCTCCATTTTCATGCTAAGCTCCTCTAGCTTCCTTCCCCACTCATGTTCCCTTTTCATGAGCTCTGCTGCCCAATCTTCCTTTGCAGACTCATCCTCCAGTCCCCTGGTTTTCCGTCCTGCTCTCTGGGACCCCATTTTTTATTTTTAAGATGCCACAGAGTGAAAAACTATGTATTTCTGTGTGGTTGTTTTGTGGTGTGATTGCCTGAGTGTTTGTGTGGGGGGTGGAGGGAGGGAGAGGAGAAACTGAAGACAGTGGGGAAATGGAAGAGAGGTGGGGAGGGGAAAGAGGGGGATTATGGGAGAGAGTGAAGGAGGGAGAAGCAGAGGTGGAGAGAGAATGGGAGAGGGAGAGGGGAGGTGGGTGAGAGAGGGGTCAGGGAAGGGATTGGGGAGAGGTGGGTGGAGGAGCAGGGGAAATAGTGGTGGGTGTGGGTGTAGGTGTGGTGTGAGTGGTGTGGTTAGTTTTGTGTGTGGTGCAGTAGTTTTGTGTGTGTAGGGGGGTGTGTGTAGTTTGTGTGTGTGTGTGTTAGTTTTGTGTGTTGTAGTTGTGTGTGTGTGTGTGTTAGTTTGTGTGTGTATGTATGTGTGATTAGTTAAATGTGTGGTGTTAGTGTTTTTGGGTTTGGAGTGATGTTAGTGTTATGTGTGTGATGTATGTGATGTGTGTGTGTGTGTGTGGTTTGTGTGTGTTTATGTGTGAAAGTAGTGGTGAAATTGTGTTATGGTGTATGAGTGGTATGTGAGGTTGCAGTACACGTGTCTCAGTGCTCTCTACCTGGCCTGACCTGACACACCTGATCTACCAGTTAATGTATTCTATGTTACTGTCTGCTCGCCTTTTTACTAGAAATGTACCAATTGCTATTTGTTACTGGTACTTGATATCCTATTCTTATCTTACTATGAGAGTTGACGTTACAATCGTTAGCGGTTAGGTATGGAACTTACTCGATACCGAACCACGATAGGTGAATACTTGATGCGTCAGCTGTCCAGCGTGTGTATCCTGTAGATTGTCAACTCGATGTGATGTTCTGGCTATATCCACTTTCGTTTCTTGTCGATATATAATATAACCTATTCACTGATTTCTTTCCTTGTCACATATTATTCCTTTATTATCTAGGGTGACACGTGGCAACGTCGCCTGGAGCACACTAGGCCACTGATCCCACCAAATATTTATTTCTGTCACTTATAAATTATGGCTCTCCCACACTTATGTGGCTAGGGCAACTCGAAATCACTTCAAGGGTTGTTCACTACCCTGACACATTGATAACTGCATACCTGGGTAGCCCTCAAAACACTTATTTACAGAAACCTACAAGTTGCTGACTTGCCACGTGTGTTGTGTGTGTGTACTATGTGATGTTCTGGCTGTATATGCGTACTTTCGTTTGTTGTGTTTGTGTTACTTCACTGTTGTACTTATTGTGGTTGCAGGTCAGGTCAAGCTGCCTGCCCTCGCCTCTCACTGGCCAGCTCGGGTATCTCCTGCGCCATAGCTTTATCTACGTCGCTTAAAGCTATGTATGGCCTGCCTCCCTCACATCGCTTTCCTAACATTCCATGGTGACATACTCTGCTTAAATATGTCATGGTCTGCTTCACTAATCCTTCTCAACTATTACTCTTCCCGACAACTCTGTGACTGAAGAAATACTTCCTAACATCTCTGTGATTCATCTGAGTCTTCAACTTCCATCTGTGTCCCCTTGTTGTTGTGTCCCATCTCTGGAACATTCTGTCTCTGTCCACTTTGTCAATTCCTCTCAGTATCTTATATGTTGTTATCATGTCTCCCCTATCTCTCCTGTCCTCCAGTGTCGTCAGGTCGATTTCCCTTAACCTCCCTCGTAGGACATACCCCTTAGCTCCGGGACTAGTCTTGTTGCAAACCTTTGCACTTTCTCGAGCTTCTTCACATGCTTGGCTAGGTGTGGGTTCCAAACTGGTGCTGCATACTCCAATATGGGCCTAACGTACACAGTGTACAGGGTCCTGAACGATTCTTTATTAAGATGTCGGAATGCTGTTCTTAGGTTTGCTAGGCGCCCATATGCTGCAGCAGTTATTTGGTTGATGTGCGCCTCAGGAGATGTGTCTGGTGTTATACTCACCCCAAGATCTTTTTCCTTGATTGAGGTTTGCAGTCTCTGGCCCCCTAGGCTGTACTCCGTCTGCGGTCTTCTTTGCCCTTCCCCAATCTTCATGACTTTGCACTTGGTGGGGTTGAACTCCAGGAGCCAGTTGCTGGACCAGGCTTGCAGGCTGTCCAGATCCCTTTGTAGTTCTGCCTGGTCCTCGTCCGATTGAATTCTTCTCATCAACTTCACATCATCTGCAAACAGGGACACTTCGAGTCTATTCCTTCCGTCATGTCGTTCACAAATACCAGAAACAGCACTGGTCCCAGGACTGACCCCTGTGGAACCCCGCTCGTCACCGGCGCCCACTCTGACACCTCGCCACGTACCATGACTCGCTGCTGTCTCCTGACAGGTATTCCCTGATCCAATGTAGTGCCTTCCCTGTTACCCTGCCTGGTCCTCCAGCTTCTGCACTAATCTCTTGTGTGGAACTGTGTCAAACGCCTTCTTACAATCCAAGAATATGCAATCTACCCACCCTCTCTCTCTTGCCTTATCGCTGTCACCCTGTCGTAGAACTCCAGTAGGTTTGTGACACAGGATTTCCGTCCCTGAAACCGTGTTGGCCGTCGTTGATAAGCTCATTCCTTTCTAGGTGCTCAACCACCCTTCTCCTGACTATCTTCTCCATGACCTTGCATACAATACATGTCAGTGACACTGGTCTGTAGTTTAGTGCTACGTTCCTGTCTCCTTTTTAAAAATTGGAACTACATTTGCTGTCTTCCAAACCTCAGGTAGTTGCCCTGTTTCGATAGATGTGTTGAAGATCGTTGTTAGGGGTACACATAGCTCCTCTGCTCCCTCTCTCAGGACC
Source organism: Cherax destructor (assembly GCA_009830355.1). NCBI lineage: Eukaryota > Metazoa > Arthropoda > Malacostraca > Decapoda > Parastacidae > Cherax > Cherax destructor. Next base: position 25,371 of record WNWK01003928.1, read on the forward strand.
CATGGAGAGATGTTATCTGGCCCCATCGCCTTTGAAGTATCTAGCTCGCTTAGTAGCCTCTTCACTTCCTCCTCATTTGTGTGTATTGTGTCCAGCACTTGATGGTGTACCCTACCTCTCCTCCTTTCTGGAGGCCCTTCTATCTCCTCTGTGAACACCTCTTTGAATCTCATGTTGAGCTCCTCACACACTTCCCGGTCATTTCTTGTGACCTCCCCTCCTACCTTCCTCAGCCTGATCACCTGGTCCTTGACTGTTGTTCTCCTCCTGATGTGGCTGTACAGCAGCTTTGGGTCAGATTTGGCTTTGCTGCTATGTCATTCTCAATTAGGATAAATTTCAATTACTCCGCTATGGAAAAACTTGAGGAAATAAAAAATTGGATAGAAGTAATAACAAATTCTCCACGCAATAGAGCGAAAAACTAATGTGAAGAACATAGGAGTGATAATGTCAGAGAATGTCACTTTCAAAGATACAACAATAGAGTGGATAATGTGAACCTTCAAAACTATGGATGCCCAGCCAGTGATGATTTTTTTCGAATCGCATAGGATGGAGCAGTGTTGTACACTAATAGCCTTTTTCAATGCAAGCGAAATTGCAGACCTTGAGAATACAGTGGACCCTCGTTAACGAAATTAACCGGTCGGAGCTATTACTTAATCTGAATTTTCGTTATCTGAAACCTTATTTCCATAAGAAATAATGTAAATACAATTAATTCGTTCCACAAAAAAATAATCACTCAAAATATAAAAAAATAACATTTACTTACCTTTATTGAAGAGACTTGCAGGCATTTGGAAGATATATATGATGATTGGAGCAGGTTGTTAGTGGTTGGAAGGGAATCCCCTCAAAAGGACTTCAGGTAACAAGTCCCTCTCTTGGGGTTACTTCCCTTCTTGGTCTTTTAATGCCACTAGGACCAGCTTGAGAGTCACTAGACCCCTCCTCGGTAAAGTAACTGTCCAGAGTCCTCTGTTTCTGGCGACTCTTCAACACTTTTCTGAAGTACAACATGGCTCTGGCACTGAAGTGGTTGCACAGAAGGCTTTTAGTTTGCTCAGGGTGGTATCTTTCACAAATTTTAACTCATTCCACTTTGTACACTCCCTTAAGCACTGAAAAAGGGCACCTCCTTATCTCTCTCTCCTCCCTCCTGTGAAGCAATAACCTCAGCTGTGGTCTGTTGCTGTTTCCAGATGAAGCTCTTGCAGCTCTTGAGTTGTTAGCTCTACCCTGTGCTCCTCCACCAACTCTTCCACATCCTCACCACTCACCTCCAACCCCAGGCTGCCCCAATTCCACAATATCTTCCACAACATGTTCCACAACAGGCACAGGGTCGTCAGGGTCAGGGTCAGCCTCAAATCCTTCAAAATTCCTCTCTTGGACACAATCCGGCCACAGTGGTCTCCAAGCAGAGTTCAGAGTCCTGAAGTCACTTCCTCCCAAGCCTTACCTATAAGGCCTATGCAATGCACGATATTGAGGTGTTCTTTCCAGAACTCTCTTAGGGTCAATTCAGAGTCATTGGTCATATTAAAGCACCTCTGAAACAGTGCTTTGGTGTACAGTTTCTTGAAGTTGGAAATGACCTGCGGTCCATGGGCTGGAGGAGAGGAGTGGTGTTAGGAGGCAAGAACTTCACTTTGATGAAATTTATGTTGTCAGGCAACAACTCTTGCAAGTTGTGAGGATGAGCAGGGGCATTGTCCAGTAGCAGGAGGCACTTGAGTGCAATTTATTTTCAGGGGGTATTTCTTCACACTAGGGCCAAACACTCCCGTCATCCATTCCTTGAAAATCTCCGTAGTGACCCATGCCTGGTGTTAGCTTTCCCAAAGCACACACAATTTATTCTTGTCAACACTTTTTTCCTGAAGGGTCTGGGATTTTCTGCTGATGCACTAGTAAAGGCTTCACTTTAAAATCCCACTGGCTTGGCACACATCATAAAAGTTAGCCTGTCTTTCTAGGCTTGTGTCCTGGCTGTGCCTTTTCCTCCTGAGTAATGTAGGTCCTGTTGGGCATTTTTTTCCAAAACAGGCCTGTTTCATCACAATTAAACACTTGTTGGGGGAGGAATTGTTCAGCCTCTACGAACCCCTTGAATTCCAGCACAAATTTTTCAGCTGCACGTTTGTCTGAGCTGGCTGCCTCACCATGCCTCACAACATTGTGTATGCCACTACGTTTCTTAAACTTCTCAAACCAGCCTTTGCTGGCTTTAAAATCACTCTCCTCACCACTGGTTGCAGGCATTGTCTTCACAAGATCTGCGTGCAACTTCCTTGCCTTTTCACAAATTATCGCCATAGAAATACTATCACCCGCTCTCTGTTTTTCATGGATCCCCACCAACAACAACTTTCAACCTCATCCACTGTTTTCGATCTTTGTTTCGTTAACAAATTAACCCCTTTTGCAACATTAGCTTCCTTGATCTCATTTCTCTGTGCCAGGATAGTGCCGATAGTAGATGGAGTTTTCTTGTACATCCTGGCAAGATCACTCAGACGTACACCACTCTCATATTTTTCTATAATTTCCTTCTTCAGTTCGATGGTGTTCCTCACTCTCTTACCCCAGGGGTGCCACCTAGGAAGCTTCTTTGGACCCATGGTGACTTATTTCACAGTGGCAATAACTAAAACCACCAAAAATACACCAAATATATTGTGAATCTTTGAAAGAGCGCTGGGTAATGTTCTCTCAATGGTAAACAACGTTTCACTGGCGTCCTCGCTTGCGCGGAGAAGGCGGACGTGTCTAATACCTTTCGGTAACTGAGGACTTTTTCGCTAACCGATTACGAAAAAGCTTACGTTTTCCGAAACTTTCGTTAACAGGACCTTTCGTTAACCGAGGGTCCACTGTATACAGGAACTTTCATTGCACGTGTAAGTACAATAAATATTACGAACACAGGTGTAGTTTTGTGGCCTTTCACCTGGTAGTAGAACGATAACCATGGTAGATATGCGGTATTATGCAGTGTATTATAAAATGTGTATAAAAACGCTCCATATAATGTCAGTTTACGTGATTTGCTCTGAAACCAGACGCGTATTATTATTGGTCAGTCAGAGTAGCCAGGACAGGAGCAGGTGAGGTGTGTTTTGAGTCAGTACGAGAAGCACATCAACTGGAGCAAGATGTACTAAGATGTCAAGGTTTGATGTTTGTGTAAGTAGGGATGGTGAGTTTGTGTAAGTAGGGATGGTGAGTTTGTGTAAAGTAGGGATGGTGAGTTTGGGGACGTTTATGCCACAGGTTATTTTATTGATTTTGGTGCTCTCATGTTTATCTGTAAAGCCCTAGTGTGCAGAGGCCTGTGTAGTGGAAGTACTAGTGTGCAGAGACCTGTGTAGTGGAGAGTACTAGTGTGCAGAGACCTGTTTAGTGGAAGTACTAGTGTGCAGAGACCTGTGTAGTGGAGAGTACAGGTGTGCAGAGACCTGTGTAGGGGAAAGTACTAGTGTGCAGAGGCCTGTGTAGTGGAGAGTACTTGTGGGTGATTTCCATGCAGGTTAAGAGACAGACAGAAGGGGAGGAGGTCATGGAGCCTCCCTGTTTATAAATGTTTTTATCCACTAGTAGCAGCGTGCTAGTGAGCTAATGTGAGTACTGGGTAATGGTGTACTGGTGTATGGCAATTTTGTATGTAGGGCAGGTAGTATGTTGTATATGTAAGTTTACTATTAATATATTATACTTTTATATATGTTAGTTTTTGTGCCCTTCAAGTTAATAACTACTGACTTCACACTTAATATGAAGGTACAAGCTGACCCTAGGTTGGTTTATGTGGAGTAATTTAAATGCCCCTAGACTAGGCAGGTTGTTTACACCTAGGAGCCACGACTTTTATTTACGTTACGCAGTAAAAAGCGTAACACGAGGAGCGAGCACCTGGTTCACTGGCTGGGAGGGCAGCCTATATGGGTGTGTGACATACGCCAAATAAAATGTGACGTACTCTTAGCATGCCACAATAAAGCTCCTCAATTACTGGGAACGTTTGAAATCACTTGACCTGTACTCCTAGGAATTCATGCGAGAAATATGCATTATCAACACTTGGAAATCCTAGAGAGGACTAGTCTCAAATCTGCACAAGGAAATCACTCCCAACGAACCCAAAAGACTAGGCAGGTGGTGCAACATCATCCCAGTGAAAACCAAGGTCCCATGATTACGCTAAGAGACAACCCCTCTTATGTATGCCTCTCAGCATACATAAGAGGATAACAATAGACCAATGGTTGTCTTCAAGAGGGAGTTCGACAGACACCTAAAGTGAGTACCTCACCTGCTGGGCTGTGGTTCGTACGAGGGGTTTTCCTGCGGCTGGCAGTAACAGCTAGGTTGATCAGGCCCCAAATGATGTGATACACTATGTTGCACAGATACATGCCACACAGAAAGTAAGTGATAAAAAAGACACAGTTGTAAAAACCACTGAATGAAAAAGTTTGTTTCACAGGTGAAAGTTCCTCTCTGCTGTTATGTGTTTGTTCACCACCACACGTTGTGTTATGATGTGTATAAAGTCTGTCTGCTACACCAGAGTTAATAACACTGTATGTAACCTGTTCACCACCAGTTACGGCAATTTTGATCTCTAAAACTGGGATTAAAGTAAATTCGACATTTATACGCTGTGCGACATCTCTCGGGTGTGTATTATTATTATTAGTAGTAGAAGTAGTGGTAATAATTATTAGTATTATATTTTTTTTTATTAACACATCGGCCAATTCCCACCAAGGCAGGGTGGCCCAAAAAAGAAAAACTTTCATCATCATTCACTCCATCACTGTCTTGCCAGAGGGGTGCTTTAAATACAGCTATAAAACCGCAACATCAACACCCCTCCTTCAGAGTGCAGACACTGTACTTCCCATCTCCAGGACTCAAGTCCGGCCTGCCGGTTTCCCTGAATCCCTTCATAAATGTTACTTTACTCACACTCCAACAGTACGTCAAGTATTAAAAACCATTTGTCTCCATTCACTCCTATCAAATACGCTCACACATGCTTGCTGGAAGTCCAAGCCCCTCGCACACAAAACTTCCTTTACCCCCTCCCCCCAACCTTTCCTAGGCCGACCCCTACCCGCCTTCCCTCCACTACAGATTTATACACTCTCGAAGTTATTCTGTCTCGTTCCATTCTCTCTACATGTCCGAACCACCTCAACAACCCCTCCTCAGCTCTCTGGATAATAGTTTTGGTAATCCCGCACCTCCTCCTAATTTCCAAACTCCGAATTCTCTGCATTATATTCACACCACACATTGACCTCAGACATGACATCTCCACTGCCTCCAGCCTTCTCCTTGTTGCAACATTCATCACCCATGCTTCACACCCATATAAGAGTGTTGGTATAACTATACTCTCATACATTCCCTTCTGTACTTCCATGGAAGTATTATTATTTGTAATATTATATATTATATTACTATATATTATTTGTAATATTGATAATAATAATAATAATAATAATAATAATAATAATAATAAAAATAATTATTATTATTATTATTATAATACAGTCATCCCTTGGTTTTCAATTGTCTCAGTTTTCACCGATTTTGGTTTTCAATCACTTTTTTCGTGGAAAAACTGTCTCAGTTTTCACTGATGGTAGGAACCTGTCCACCAGTGCCCTGCACTACAAGCCCGCTAGACCGCCACCCACGCACATTGTCACGCAGTGTTAGCATTGTTTATGCTTGAGTGAACATCATCCCAGGAGTTCATACAAAACATTTATTAACAATTCATTGTTTTGGCCCTTGATTATGTGTGTGACTACTAATAAGCTACCATGGGCCCAAAGAAACTCCTAGTGCCAGTCCTTTGGTAAAGAAAGTGAGAAACACGATGGAGTTTAAGAGTGTAGCAGGCATGCAGGGAGTGTAGCATGTATGCAGAGAGTGTAGCATGTATGCAGGGAGTGTAGCATGTATGCAGGAGTGTAGCATGTATGCAGGGAGTGTAGCAGGTATGCAGGGAGTGTAGCAGGTATGCAGGGAGTGTAGCAGGCAGGGAGGGAGTGTAGCAGGCAGGGAGGGAGTGTAGCAGGCAGGGAGGGAGTGTAGCAGGCAGGGAGGGAGTGTAGCAGGCAGGGAGGGAGTGTAGCAGGCAGGGAGGGAGTGTAGCAGGCAGGGAGGGAGTGTAGCAGGCAGGGAGGGAGTGTAGCAGGCATGCAGGGAAGTGACCCCGGATAAGGACTTGGTACCTAAATTCCTTATGGAAGGGGATTCCCCTTCCAAAAAATAGGGTCTCTTCCCTCTCCACTCCTCCCTCTCTTCCATCCAGCAACATCAGTCTTCAATAAAGGTAAGTGCCACATAGAGTTCATTCATTTGTGCATGTAAATCTATCTTTAAGGCCCCCAATTTTTTTTTTCCAAACTTCTGGGTTTCTGGAACGGATTAATTGAATTTCCATTATTTCTTATGGGGAAAATAGTTTGGTTTTCACCGATTTTGGTTTTAGCTGATCCATCTGGAACGGATTAAAATTGAAAACCAAGGGATGACTATAATAATAATTACTCAGTAAACTGTCTTAAGAAAAATATATGTTGTAAATTACTTGTTGTTTTTATTTCTATTTTATTGAAGAATTATTCAGTATTGTAGATGATGCACTCACTACCCCCTGGAGGTGAAGCCACTCACAACATTCTGGAGGTGAAGCCACTCACAACATCCTGGAGGTGAAGCCACTCACAACATCCTGGAGGTGAAGCCACTCACAACATCCTGGAGGTGAAGCCACTCACAACATCCTGGAGGTGAAGCCACTCACAACATCCTGGAGGTGAAGCCACTCACAACATCCTGGAGGTGAAGCCACTCACAACATCCTGGAGGTGAAGCCACTCACAACATCCTGGAGGTCATGCCACTCACAACATCCTATAGGTGAAGCCACTCACAACATCCTGGAGGTGAAGCCACTCACAACATCCTGGAGGTGAAGCCACTCACAACATCCTGGAGGTCATACCACTCACAACATCCTGGAGGTGAAGCCACTCACAACATCCTGGAGGTGAAGCCACTCACAACATCCTGGAGATCATGCCACTCACAACATCCTGGAGGTCATGCCACTCAAAATCCTGGAGGTCATGCCACTCACAAAATCCTGGAGGTCATGTCACACAACATCCTAGAGATCATGCCACTCACAACATCCTGGAGATCATGTCACTCACAACATCCTGGAGCTCATGTCACTCACAACATCCTGTAGGTCATGCCACTCACAACATCCTGGAGGTCATGCCAATCGAAACATCCTGGACATCATTTCTCTCACAACATCCTGGAGATCATGCCAATCACAACATTCTGGAGATCATGTCACTCACAACATCCTGGAGGTCATGACACTCACAACATCCTGGAGGTCATGCCACTCACAACATCCTGGAGGTCATGCCAATCAGAACATCTTGGAGATCATGTCACTCACAACATCCTGGAGGTCATGTCACTCACAACATCCTGGAGGTCATGCCACTCACAACATCCTGGAGATCTTGCCAATCCCAACATCCTGGAGGTCATGTCACTCACAACACATCCTGGAAGTAAAACCACTCACAACATCCTGGAGGTCATGTCACTCACAACATCCTGGAGGTCATGCCACTCACAACATCCCGGAGGTCATGTCACTCACAATATCCTGGAGGTCATGCCAATCACAACATCCTGGAGGTCATGCCACTCACAACATCCTGGAGATCATGCTAATCACAACATTCTGGAGGTCATGCCACTCACAACATCCTGGAGGTCATCCCCCTCAAAACATCCTGGAGGTCATGCCACTCACAACATCCTGGAGGTCATGCCAATCACAACATTCTGGAGGTCATGCCAATCACAACATCCTGGAGGTCATGCCACTCACAACATCCTGGAGGTCATGCCCTCACAACATCCTGGAGGTCATGCCAATCACAACATTCTGGAGGTCATGCCACATACAAAATCCTGGAGTTTAGACACTCACAACATTCTTCAGATCATGTCACTCATAACATTCTTCAGATCATGTCACCCACAACATTCTTCAGATCATGCCACTCACAACATCCTAGAGATCATGTCACTCACAACATTCTTCAGATCATGTCACTCACAACATTCTTCAGATCCTGCCACTCACAACATTCTTCAGATCCTGCCACTCACAACATCCTAGAGATCATGTCACTCACAACATTCTTCAGATCATGTCACTCACAACATTCTTCAGGTCATGCCACTCACAACATCCTAGAGATCATGTCACTCACATTCTTCAGATCATGTCACTCACAACATTCTTCAGATCAAGACACTCCTCAAATACTGAGATTTAATTTAGTTAGCATGTATTAAATTACTAAAAAAATTTAGTGTGTGTGTACTCACCTGTTTGTGGATGCAGCTCCTGTGTGTGTTTGTATGTGTGAGTGTGTATGTTTGTATGTGTGTGTGTGTGTGTGTATGTTTACATGTGTGTGTGTATACACAAATAACCAGCGCATAGGAGAGGAGCTTACGACGACGTTTCGGTCCGACTTGGACCATTTACAAAGTCACACTAACAAAAGGAGAGAAGGAGGGAGTATATATAGGCCAGCAGACAGGAACAGGACAAGACAGGTAGTAGGAAAGGAAGAAGAGAGGGGGAAAAAATAATAATGGGCCAAACACCCAAGGCAGAAGAAAGAAAACCCAAAGGAGAAAGAGGAAAAGGGAAGTGGAAGAAGGGGAAAAAAGAATCAGGTTAAGTCAGGTGTTCTGAAGTTTGGAGCATTTAACAATGTAATGGGAAAGGAAGGCATCTACAGAGACAAAGCCATGACTAAGATTCATACAAGGAAAGTTGTGTATAAGGGAGGATTCAACCAGATGGCGACTGTGAAAGTTAGAAGTAGGGTAGACAGTTTTAGCAGAAGATCAGTCAATAGGATGACTATGATCTCTGACATGACAGAAAAGAGCATTGTTGGTGTCGGTAAGACTAACACTACTTTTGTGCTCCCTGAGTCTGTCGGGAAGAGAACGGCCAGTTTCTCCAAATTACTGAAGAGGACAGGAGGAACATGAAATAGAGTAGACATCAGGAGCATCTATAGAGGAGGAGAGGTATGAGCTATATTACTGCGAAGAGAGTTAGTCTGGCGAAAAGTAAGTTTGTTGTCTAAGGAATCGTGAGAGTTGTTGAGATTAGAAAGACTGGAAATATAGGGAAGGCAGAGGACAGGAGAGTTCCCAGAAGTAGGGAGTTTGGGAGAGAAGAAAGTCCGTTTAGCACGTGAGAAGGCAGAGTCTATGAAATGGGAAGGGTAGCCAGGAAGGGAAAATGAATTACGAAGAGTGGAAATTTCTGCTTCAAGGAACTGAGGATCACAAATGCGGAGAACACGGAGAAAGAGGGAAATAAGAACACTTTTCTTGACAGAGGAAGCATGATAAGAATAGTAGTGAATGTACATGCCACTGTGCATAGGCATGCGGTACACGGAAAAAGCAAAACCTGTATCTGAGCGGTGGACATGAACATCAAGGAAAGGAAGCAAGGAATTTCACTCCCATTCAACTTTAAACTTATTGGAAGGGGCAAGATTATTAAGCCCGAGGGATGATCGCACACCAAACGTAGGATAAAGTTTATTTTTTTAAATGTTAATATAAGTGTATTATTGGGTTTCTAAAAGGACTAGTCTATTTTACATAATTCCTTATGGGAATAAATTCGTTTTGTAATGGCACTTGAACAGCATTCTGGAATGAAAAAATATTATTAACCGAGGTACCACTGTATATATACAGTGGACTCCCGGCTAACGAAAAAACTTCATCCCAGAAGCCTGCTCAAGTGCCATTACCAAACGAATTTACTTCCTTAAGAAATAATGTCACGTAGGTTAGTCTATTTCAGACCCCCAAAATACACTTCCACAACACTACATAATTGTTCGAGTTGGGAGGTGGCCAAAACTTGGGGTACCACTGTATATATATACAGCCTCTTCCTCACTTAACGACAGAGTTAGGGGCCTAAGACCTCGTTGTATGTATGTATGTATGTATGTATGTATGTATGTGTGCATGTATGTATGTATGTATGTATGTATGTACATGTATATATATATATATATATATATATATATATATATATATATATATATATATATATATATATATATATACACACACACACACTGTGAGGAAAAGTCCATAGATAGGAGTGATGAAAGTGTGAAGGTATGTAGAGTGATGGTTGAATGGTAGTTTGCTTGTTAAGGTGGGGTGAGTGTCTAGCTGCTGCTATACCCCCCTTTTCCACCCAGTGAGAGGTGTAATGCTAGGCTCTGGCCACAGGTTGGAATCACTCAACTAACCACGCCCGATCTCACTGTAAGTACTTCATGGCTGCTCGTATCTTCATTATTTTATGTTCAAGAGCTTCACTCTTTAATTTTTTTGGAGCTTCACTCATGTTTAACAACATTAACTTCTGCTATGTCCTGCCTTGGTTTTGGTAAAGTTATTTATTACAGTTTCACCATTTCTTTTAAAGGCCTTATACCTACTATGTAAATTAATGCTAGAGTGGTGAGTAATTATTGTGGTTTCTTTCACAATCCTCTGTTTCCGCACGGATCATCGGATTCAAGGCTGAGTGGGGGGCCGGCGTACTCACCAATTGAGAAACAGAGTTACCACCAATTCTCCGCTACACCAGTAGCTCCTAAGTCCACACTAGAAACCTCAGGCAACGGTACTTTACCAGGGGACAACTTTCACCTGAGTCCCTGACATCATTTGTGACATTGTGGATGTTGGAAACTGATGGATTTGTGGAAAACATCGAGGCAACAACAACAACAACAACACCAACACCACGGAGTCTAACATGGATTCATTGCTTCTGTGTTAATGAGATCAACACTACTGTAAATACCTAGCTTTGGATCAGATATATATATTTTTTGTTTTCATTTTTCTTAAGATAGGATTATTGTAATCATATTTACGTATTTATTATTTACATTTCATTCTATTAAAATAGTGTTTATTTTTCTTGTTATTATTGTCTTTTTCTATTATGCTTTTCCTAAGAAGATTGGCGACAACCTTCACAAGTGGCGACCTTGCCAGGATTCGACTCAAAGCTTCGACACCTCGAACAAGATTCGACGCTACTTGGACAGAGCCGGCGGTACATTATTGGAACTCCGCCATCAGTGACGGTGGTCACCTCCACCGCTCCACACCACAGACGGTTGCCACCCTCCATAAGTAGTATTCATTTGCTATAGTAGGACTACAGTCAAGGTATTTAAAGGATTTGGTGATTGTTAAATACTCTTTGTTTATGTTAGTCAAGTCAATGCAGGATGTGCTAGTTACTTCTGCTACCTTTGTTTTGAGCTTGAAGAGTATTTTAGGAATAGACTCTAGGGATCCGAGATTTTCCAGTGATAACTCTTCTTCATTGAGTTCTTGTATGTTATATCAAGGGAACTGTCATAGGACACTCTTGATTATAGTGGGAAGAGTGGATGGTCAAGTGATCCCATTCTCCTTACTGTTTGGTCGGAGCTGGCATAGAACCCTCCGGTCAATTTATACTGTATAAATCGAAGTAGGGATTGAACCCTCCAGTTTTGTTTGTTCAGTTGTAGCGGAGCAGGATTTGAACCCTCCGTTTTCTATTATCTGTTTCATTCACCCAGTAAGTTAAGTTATCCCGGTTAGTATGGAGGAATACCAGTTCTGGATGAATGCTGGGGTGAAGCTAGGTATTACGGGGAAAACTTTAGAATCTTTCATAGCTGCTAAGATTCAGGAAAGAAAAAATGAAATTGAAAGAGAGAGACAAGAGAGACAGTTAGAAAGAGAACAAGAAGAGAAAAGGAGAGAGAGAGAATTGAAAGAGAAGAGAAAAAGGAGAGAGAGAATTGAAAGAGAAAGACAAGAGAGACAGTTAGAAAGAGAACTAGAAGAAAAGTAAGAATGTGATAGACTTGATCGTGAAGAAAGAGCTAAAGATCGTGAAGAGAGAGCACAAGTACATGAACAACAGGCTAGAGAACGTGAGGCACGCACTCTAGAGAAAGAATTAGAGGAAAGAGCAAAAGCTAGAGAACATGAGGAACAAGAGAAAGAGAAAGATCGTGAGTTAGAGAAAGCTCGCCTAGAATTAGAGAATAAGAAACTAGGTCTTACCCAGCAGAAATTAAATGAGGGCGTAGTGGAGCGTCCCACTCCTTCATATACACCCACCCCCAACTTACCACCCTTCACAGAGGGGGAAGACATAACTTCTTATATTATCAGATTTGAAAATACAGCTGCCCTCTGTGAATGGCCATTTGATTCTTGGGCTACTAGGCTGGGTATGTTATTCTCAGGGACAGCTTTGAAGATTTATGCAACTTTGTCACATATCATTTGTGACTATAATCTGTTGAAAAAGGCAATTCTTAAGGCCTACCAGAAAACCACTAACTCTCATAGGAAGAATTTCAGGTATGCTGCATTACAACACGGTCAGAATTTCCAGCAGTTACAGATTACTCTCTTTCGGTTGTTTGATTTTTGGATAGACAGTGCAGGAACTGATCACACTTATGAATCTCTTAGAGATTTCATGGTTGCCAACCAGTTCCTGACGGCTCTGCCCCACCAGATATGAACCTTCATTAGAGAACATAATCTGATTACGGCTGCGGAAGTTGCTGAAGCTGCTGACTTGTATGTGGAAGCCCATAATTCCTATAAGGGCCTGAAGGGGTCGATCCCTAAGTCCAATGGTTCACCAGAACCAAAGGTTAAGTCTCATGTAGAGGGAGAACAAAATCATTTATCCCAGTTTGTCATGTATGTGGTGGAAAAGGACATAAACGCCCTGATTGCTTTTCTAAGATAGTTCACAAGGTGGGTAGATGCGTCAAAGAAGGTAATGAACAAGCTCCCTTATGTTCAGGAAAAGTTAATGGTCTTAAGGTATCTAAGATATTAAGAGACACTGGATGAACTTGTATAGTCATTTCGAATAAACTGTTCCCTAATCTCAAACCCACTCAGGCCTCTACTACTCTCTCAGATTACTTGGGCCGTACAGACACATTTCCTACCATGCGGTGTTACATCAGGTCCAAATGGTTTACAGGTTGGACTAATGCGGTACTAGCTCCCATCACAACTTGCTCTCTAATAATACGTAACGTTAAAGGTGCCAGATCCAAGGAGGACCTTGGAAGACCGATCTTTCGTCACCTCACATAGATGCAAGTTTTTCAGCTCAGCCTCCTCCCAAGGTAGATAAGCTCCTTGTCAATTCTGTTGCCAGATCTCCCTTATCTCATAATAATAGTCATTTGAAAGTTGTAACAGATGATACTGCACTCGGAATCGAGATGGCAGGATCACCTGTTCACTCAGTAGATGACAGTAAAGTTGCCACCTCCAACCATATACCATCTGTCCCAAGTAAAGTAAAGACTAAAGCTCAGGCTTCACCTTCTATTGATCCTTTAATTGCCACAGATCTTCGGTCCAAAGATGACTTTATCAATTTACAACACTTGCCCTTCACTTCGGGATTGCCATAGTCATGCTATAAATAATACAGTTATCCAGAGAAGATACTCTTCACATAAGTTTGAATGTCGTGACGGGATCTTATATAAATCTGTGTTTAAACCTAATTCTCTTACAGTAGATTATTCCCTCCTAGTCATTCCCGACCAATGCCGCGAGTCAATTCTCCAAATGGCTCATGACCTGCCAGTGATCGAACACTAGGCTCATCGTAAGATGTGGCATAAAATCAGACATACGTATTTCTGGCCACATATGTACACACAGGTGTCAAAGAAGTATGGGTCGTGCAACAGGTGTCAATGGCTTACTACACCTCATCTCCACGATCCTGCTTCCGGTACTTCTGAGCCTATAAATTCCCTCCACCGGAAACGAAATACCCATAACTTAAATTCTATTTACTGGAGAAAGAGTTCATTCTAGAAACAGATCATAAACCATTGATATACCTAGAAACTTTTAAGGGAACTAACAGTCGCCTCTTGAGGTGGACATTGGCAATCCAGGCTTTTAAGTTTCATATTGTGTACAGTAGGGCCCCACTTATACGGCAGATTAGGTTCCAGGCTAGTGCCTTAAAGCAGACATCGCCGAAAAGCAGAACGCCATTTTTTTCCACTTCTAAATGCATATAAATGCCAGACAACAGGCTTACATTAACTTATATTAAGTTAGCAATAGCACTAGGCATTAAAAACACAATAAAAAGTAAGATACACACAGAGTACACTTATTACTTACCTTAAAGTATTAACATTGGCTTAAAAATAGTCTGTGAACCAATTTATGAAAAGATCAGTAGTCATCCAAGCTTTTGAATTGGATTTATAATAAACAGGGAGGCTACCTTTTGCATAGTTCTTTAGGGCCCTAGGATTCTCTGAGTGATAAATTATCATAGGTTTTAACTTGCAATCCCCAGCAGCATTAGCTCCTAGCAAGAGTGTTAGTTGAAGACTCAGATGAGTCAAAGGGATGTTAGGAAGCATTTCTTCAGCCATAGAGTAGTCAGGAAGTGTAATAGTCTGGCAAGTGATGTAGTGGAGGCAGGAAGCATACATAGCTTTAAGACGAGGTATGATAAAGATCATGGAGCAGAGAGAGAGAGGACCTAGTAGCGGTCAGTGAAGAGGCGGGGCCAGGAGCTAAGTCTCGACCCCTGCAACCACAATTAGGTGAGTACACTCTTGGGTTATCCTGGGTTCTCTACACATATGCTGCTATATGTAACTGTATTTGATGGCTATCTCAGCGATCAACATATACCTTGTTAGTAAGTTCATTCAGGTATACACAAATACAGTTACATAGATTATCATACATAGCAAATATGCGTAGACAACCTAGGATAACCCAAAAAAGTCAGTTCACTGAGTTTAATCATTTCTAACTTGGCACTTAAAGTAAGAGGCTTACGACTCCTCTTTTTATCACAACTAAGCTTAGACGCCATAGTCAATGAGAGCCAACTAGTAAACGAAAGAGTAAACGAGAGAGAGAACGAGATACGGAGTTCAGAAAAGGTAAAAAAAACAAACTGAACAGGTAGTGGGCGATCACTCGGTCAGGCGAAATGAATGCGATTAATACGTGTCCACTTTTAGTTCATTCACATACGTTTGTAAGAGTTTGTGAGACTTTTACCTCAAAATAATTTTTTTATTATAATAATAATTACCTCACAATACAAATACTCTTACATTGTGTACAAGTTAGTACAAAATAAACAAACAGCAACACTCCCATTCTCATGCAACACACTATTTTTAGAGTTAATGATAGTATTATTATTATTTTTTTATTTTTTATTAACACATCGGCCGATTCCCACCAAGGCAGGGTGGCCCGAAAAAGAAAAACTTTCATCATCATTCACTCCATCACTGTCTTGCCAGAAGGGTGCTTTACACTACAGTTATAAAACTGCAACATTAACACCCCTCCTTCAGAGTGCCGGCACTGTACTTCCCATCTCCAGAACTCAAGTCCGGCCTGCCGGTTTCCCTGAATCCCTTCATAAATGTTACTTTGCTCACACTCCAACAGCACGTCAAGTATTAAAAACCATATGCCTCCATTCACTCCTATCAAATATGCTCACACATGCTTGCTGGAAGTCCAAGCCCCTCGCACACAAAACTTCCTTTACCCCCTCCCTCCAACCTTTCCTAGGCCGACCCCTACCCCGCCTTCCCTCCACTACAGATTTTATTATTATTATTATTATCATAATAATAAAAAAGAAGCGCTAAACCCACAAGGGTCGTGAATAACTATATATAGAGTGAAGGCATATGAAAGGAATATTTTTCTACAGTTATCCCTCAGTGTTTGACTAGAGAAAACGTAATTCTTCCGACTTCTACAAAGTCGTTTGGTAAACAAATATCAAATTTGTCAATTTTTATTCTGTGGGTGTATGTATCATGTTTATATGCTATGTAACGCGTTTTTTAAATTATTTTGAAGAAAATATCATAGATGAATTAATGAAAATGTCTATATTAACGTAAAATAAGACATTTAATGTGCCTAAGAGTGATTATTATTAATATTACGTAATGTTTTCCCTCCGCCCGGCAACACCATAGCATATAAACAGCATGTTTATATGCTATGTAACATGTTTCTTATATAATTTTGAAGAAAAAATCATAGATGAATTAATGAAAATATCTATATTAACGTAAAATAAGACATTTAATGTGCCTAAGAGTGATTATTATTTATATTACGTAATGTTTTCCCTCCGCCCGGCAACACCATAGCATATAAACAGCATGTTTATATGCTTTGTAACGTGTTTCTTTTATAATTTTGAAGAAAATATCATAGATAGATTAATGAAAATGTCTATATTAACGTAAAATAAGACATTTAATGTGCGCAAGAGTGATTATTATTAGTATTACGTAATGTTTTCCCTCCGCCCGGCAACCACACCTACATAGCATATAAACAGCATGTTTATTTTTTTTTTTTTTTCAACAAACAAATTTTATTTCATTGCAGATTACATGGGTATCGGAAGTTACAATGTAAATTGAGTGCAAGGAGAGCCACTGACATGCCATGGCATTAGGGGCAGCTTATTCTAGTCCTTAAAAACTATGTACTTAATATTAGAGAAATTTATTGAGTTTATTCTAGTTAAAAATTATTTACAAAATTACAATATGATGAAATTTTACTGTTTAAATTATTATATAATGATATTAGATCTTAGATTGTTACAGGTGTTAAGATTCTTGAATGATAATATGGAATTGAGATTATCTTAAGGAAAATAACATTGAGCATTTTTGACATTAACTTATAATATGAGTAGGGGTAACATAATAGTAACATATTATTAAAAATTGAGATTATCGTATAGGAAAGTAACAATGAGCATTTTTCAAAGTAGTTTATAGCATGATCATTTAGGTTTGGGTGAGTAGGTGGTTTTTGAGTTGAGTCTTAAATTGATTTTCAGACAAGATTATCTTAATATTTACTGGTAATGAATTCCAGATTCTGGGGCCCTTTATGTGCATAGAATTTTTACATAGGTTGATATGAACACGGGGTATATCAAAAAGTGATCTGTGTCTTGTGTTGTGGTCATGGGTCCTATTAAAGTTGGTGAGGAGAGTTTTGAGCAGAGGGTTTATATTAGAGTGTAAAGTTTTATATATGTAGTAGGCACAAGAGTAAGTATGAATGGTCTTTACGGTGAGTAGTTTGAGACTTTTGAATATTGGTGGAGTATGCTGTCTAGAGTGGGAATTTGTTATCATTCTGACTGCGGCCTTTTGTTGTGTTATGAGTGGTCTAAGGTGATTTAACGTTGTTGATCCCCATGCACAGATTCCATAGGTGAGATACGGGTAGATAAGTGAATGATATAGTGCAAGGAGAGCTGATTGAGGTACATAATAGCGTATCTTTGATAATATGCCTACTGTCTTCGAGATTTTCTTGGAAATTTGTTGTATATGTGTTTGGAATTTAAGGCTACTGTCAAGGTGGATTCCTAGGAATTTTCCCTCTGTGAGTCTTGTGATGGGTGTACTATTAAGTGTTATGTTAAGTGGAACATTTGTGGCTTTGCTTTCAAACTGTATGAAGTAGGTCTTGTCGGTATTGAGAGTAAGCTTGTTAGTCGTCATCCATGTTGATATTTTCTGTAATTCGGCATTAACAGTGTTGGCCAGTATAACTGGATTTGGGTGAGAGAAGACATATGTTGTGTCATCTGCAAATAAAATGGGTTTGAGTAGTTGTGATGCATTCGGTAGGTCATTATTATTATAATCAAATAGAAGCGCTAAACCACAGGGGTTATACAGCGCTGCAGGTTATTGTAGGATGCAGGGAGAGTGGGTTGTAAGAGGGAGATGGACGATTAGTAGGGTATGGAGTGCAAGATGACGGTGGATAGTGGAGGGTAGCAAGAGATCGAGGTAGAAGGGACTGAGGGAGGTGCTAGAGTTATAATCTTCAGAGTTTGTGTAGTAAGTCAGTTTCTGTCAAAAAGTCAATGAGAGAGTCAGGATTAAAGGAGGGTCCATCTGTAAGAAGGGAAGGTAAAGAAAGGGCCGCAGAGCGAAGACGACGTTGGAGGTAAATTCTACGTGCTCGCTGATAGAGTGGGCAGTCCAACAGGATATGTCGAACAGACACTGGAACCTGACAATGCTCACAGAGAGGGGCAGGGAGCCTCTCCATGAGATACCCGTGAGTAAGACGAGTGTGGCCGATGCGAAGACGGGAGAGTGTAGTCTCCCAACCTCAACATTGGTGACAAGAAGAAGGCCAGAAACCTATAACCGGTTTAATTGAATGAAGTTTGTTATTCAGCAGGTCAGACCAGCGTTGTTGCCAACGGGTGCGAAGGTGGGTAGCAATGACCGCAAAATAGTCCGTGAAAGGAACACCTCTATATGAAACTGGTAGGTCATGTACTATGTAACGTGTTTCTCATATAATTTTGAAGAATATATCATAGATTGATTAATGAAAATGTCTATATTGACGTAAAACTGGACATTTAATGTGCCCAAGAGTGATGATTACATAATAGAGAGATGTGCTCACGGAAAATGTAAACAAACCGGGTGGCGCGCGCCGTATCTGAAAGACGCTCCCTGTATACAAAAGTTTTGGTCATAATTTGAACTTGCCGGATGAATGGAACGCCGAAAGACGAAACGCCGAAAAGCGGGGCCCTACTGTATATCAATGGTTCATCTAATTATTTCTCTGACTGGTTAAGTTGTGACAGTCAGTAGAATATTTGTACTTATGCGACTTTCATTTTTTTTGGGGACTTTTACCTCATAATTTCTACTTCTATTCCTTGACTAGCAGTCTTGGTATGGGGGAGTGTGAGGGAAAAGTCCATAGATAGGAGTGATGAAAGTGTGAAGGTATGTAGAGTGATGGTTGAATGGTAGTTTGCGTGTTAAGGTGGGGTGAGTGTCTAGCTGCTGCTATACCCCCCCCCTTTTCCACCCGGTAAGAGGTGTAATGCTAGGCTCCGGCCAGGAATCACTCGACTAACCACGCCCGATCTCACTGTAAGTACTTCACGGCTGCTCGTATCTTCATTATTTTATGTTCAAGAGCTTCACTCTTTAATTTTTTTGGAGCTTCACTCATGTTTAACAACATTAACTTCTGCTATGTCCTGCCTTGGTTTTTGGTAAAGTTATTTATTACAGTTTCGCCATTTCTTTTAAAGGCCTTATGCTTACTATGTAAATTAATGCTAGAGTGGTGAGTAATTATTGTGGTTTCTTTCACAGTCCTCTGTTTCCGCACGGATCATCGGATTCAAGGCTGAGTGGGGGGCCGGCGTACTCACCAATTGAGAAACAGAGTTACCACCAATTCTCCGCTACACCAGTAGTTCCTAAGTCCACACTAGAAACCTCAGGCAACGGTACTTTACCAGGGGACAACTTTCACCTGAGTCCCTGACATCATTTGTGACATTGTGGATGTTGGAAACTGATGGATTTGTGGAAAACATCGAGGCAACAACAACAACAACAACAACCACCAACACCACGGAGTCTAACATGGATTCATTGCTTCTGTGTTAACGAGATCAACACTACTGTAAATACCTAGCTTTGGATCAGATATATATATTTTTTTTTTCATTTTTCTTTTAAGATGGGATTATTGTAATCATATTTACGTATTTATTATTTACATTTCATTCTATTCAAATAGTGTTTATTTTTCTTGTTATTATTGTCTTTTTCTATTATACTTTTCCTAAGAAGATTGGCGACAACCTTCACACACACAGTCATCCCTCGGTTTTTGATTGTCCCAGTTTTTGCCGACTTTTTTCGGGGAAAATTTGTCTTAGTTTTCGCCGACCGTATGGGACCTGTCCACCAGTGCCGCGCACATACAAAGGCCATAGGCCCGCCACCCATGCACCTCCCACGCACATTGTCACGCAGTCTAGCAATGTTTATGCTTGGGTGAACATCACCCCAGGAGTTCATACAAAACATTTATTAACAATTCATTCTTTTTGGCCCTTGATTATTGTGTGTGACTACTAAATAAGTTACCATGGGCCCAAAGAAAGCTCCTAGTTCCAGTTCTTTGGTAAAGAAAGTGAGGAACACTGTAGAAATTAAGAAAGAAATAATAGAAAAATATGATAGTGGTGTACGTATTGCCGAGCTCGCCAGGATATACAAGTAAAACCCATCAACCATCAGTTCCATTGTGGCAAAGAGAAAAGAAATCACGGAAGCTAATGTTGCGAAAGAGGTGAATACGATAACGAAACAGAGATCACAAACAATGGAAAATATGGAGAAATTGTTATTGGTGTGGTTAAACCAAAAACTGCTAGCGGGTGATAGTGTTGTGCAATCCATCATATGTGAAAAAGCAAGGCAGTTGCATGCTGATCTTGTAAAGAAAATGCCTGGAACCAGTGTTGATGTTGATGAATTTAAGGCCAGCAAAGGCTGGTTCGAAAACTTTAAGACTACAAATGCAATAGAAATAATAGTATTTCTTACCTTAAATTGTGGGTAATGATGTTTGTGGATGGTAGTGAAGAGTTGATATAGATGGTGTGGCCCTACTGGGCTGAGGTGGATGATTGTTGGTTGTTGGTAGAAGTGGATGGTAGAGGTTCTGGTGCTGAAGTCGATGGTTGTATTGGTGTGTGCATAAATTCTGTAATGGATCTCTGGGCTCTTTTATTCTGCATTACATTATACAACTGATGGTAAGGCATCATCAGCTGGTCTAGACCCCGTTTCAAAGCCCTGCTTCTAGCTTTGTCAGGGTCCTCTTCAGTGAAAAAGTCTGCTAGTTTAGCAGCAACATGGAACTGCTCACGTAACTGCTGCAATGTTAACTGTTTTTCTTCAGGTTCTTTTTCATTTTCTTCTGTTATCTCCCTCCCTTGTATCTGTGCATCGAACTCTGCCAACATTTCCTCTGGACTCATGTCTTCATCATTATCTTCTAAGAGTTCATTCACATCATCTTCATTCATATCTTCAAAACCATCACCTGGTAATCTCCTTGCCAGCTGAACAATTTCCTGAACCTGACTCTCAAGCAAGGGAAAACCAGCGAAACAACTACAGAGGGCCATAACTTTCCCCAGCCTGCATTTAATGTTGATTGGGGCACTTCATTCCATGCACTTCTAGCATAGCTGATGGCATCTGCAATGTTAAATTTTCTCCAGAAGCTTGGTACTGCCAGGTTGGAGTCAGAGTCCATTGATGCAACTAGTTTTTTTATAACTTTTTTTGTGTAGTTACACTTGAATGTCTGAATAACTCCCCGGTCCAGTGGTTGTATCAGAGATGTTGTATTTGGAGGTAAAAATACAACTTTTACATGTGGGGTCACATCCAGCAAAGCTTGTGGATGAGTAAAGGAATTATCAAGAATGAAGAGAGCCTTGAATGCAAGGTTCTTGCTGTGCAGGTAAAACTTGACTTCAGGAATAAAGTGATGCTTAAACCAGTCAATAAATATTTCCTCTGTCATCCATGCTGACTGGTTTGACCTCCAAATTACTGGTAAGGTGTTTTTATCCACACCTTTCAAAGCATGGGCTTACACTTGAAATCACCTGATGCATTACCGCAAAGGAGCAAGGTGAAGCGATCCTTTGCTGCCTTGAAGCCTGGTGCACTTCTCTCTTGCTGACTGATATAAGTTCGTGTTGGCATTTTCTTCCAGAAAACACCTGTCTCGTCAGCATTAAACACTTGCTGTGGCTCATAGCCACCCTCAGAAATAAGTTCCTGAAATTCACCAGGGAAACTACTTGCTGCTGTATGATCAGCTGAAGCACTTTCACCAGAAAACTTAATATTATGTAACTTATTATGCAACTTAAAGTTGTGAAACCAGCCTGCGCTAAACACACACTCATTTTCAGGCCTTCCTTCCTTGTCACACACACTGCTTTAAACAACTGTAAGGCCTTTTCCCTAATTAAGATGAAATTAAGTGGTGCACCTTTCTTTATTTTCTGTTCGATCCACTCAAGCAACAAGTTTTCTGTTTTATTTACTTGTTGGGACCTACGTGTCATTCTTTTCATGAGGTCACGTTTTGGGATATTCATTACACAAGCTCGTATATTCGCCTCATTCTTCCTAATTGTACGAACTGACGCTTCATTAAGGCCATAGGCCCTCACTATATCCACCACACGTGAGCCACTCTTAAGCTTATCTAATATCTCGATTTTCTTTGTAATTCCTAGACTTGAACGCTTAAACCTTTTCTTATCACTTGCTGGAACACTTGTATGCTTACTGGGTGCCATGATTGCTTGGCAGATTTATCAAAATGCAGTGAAAATGAGAAAATGTATGTAAATAAACACAGCGATCTTCCCGATTATTGTTGTCCTGCACGTGTATGAACCAAACTGAACGCTGGGAGGGATGCATGGGTGGGTGAGGGTGGCTGGGGATAGCACTAGGACTCCCCCATTGACTCAATGGTTTAACCCACCGCAGGCGACTGCACGCTCAAAATTTTTTCCCTCCAGTGAATTGCGTTAGATAAAAATGTGCCGCAATTCTTCAATCGCGTAATACCCAAAACACACAACATAAAGTCGTGCTAAATGAGGGTCTACTGTAGTTCAAGATTGTTTTTTGAAGCAGTTTGTGACAGAACCTACAAGGGAAAATAACCTGCTTGACTTAGTTCTGGCAAACAAGGAAACCCTTGTTAATAATTTAGAAATTACAGAGGAACTCAGCGCAAGCGACCACAAATCAATTACCTTTGGCATTGAATGGAAGTTTCATAGTAGGGATAACTCAGTAACGGTCCCAGATTTTCGCTTAGCAGATTACAATGGACTTAGAGAACACTTATCATCTGTGGACTGGGGTAATGAAGAGAGCTGTCAATATGACAGTTTTCTATAGATTCTATAGTGGAGTGTTGGGTGGGGGTGTGAGTGTGGGTTGTAGTTTGTGTTGGGATAGTGTGCTTGGTTGTTGGGTGTTGGGGATGGTTCTGTGTGTGGTTGCTCTTGTTACTCTGCCCTGCTCTGGTTGTCCTCTACTGATTCTGTCCTTGTCTCTCCCAGCTCCTTCCGTCTTTGTGCCCTCTCCCTCAGCTGCTGTCTTTCTGTTTTTGTTCTGTCTCGGTCTAGGAACACCCTCTTGTAGCCTGCCGTTCCCTTCAATCGTGGTTTCTCTTGAAGGATTCTGTCTCGCACTGTTTCCGTCCTGAGAATCAGCTTGAGTGGTCGATTTCTCTCCTTCGAGTACCCCCCTATTCTCTGAAAATTTACAATCTCGGACATGTCTTCTTCGCCTATTGCTTTGAGTATGTTCTCAATCTCTTTTCTTTCTGCCTGCCGTCTTTCCGTGTGTGTCCTTTCCTCTCTCTCCTTCACCCCATGAATAAACACTGCCTTTGCCCTCTCTTCCTCCCATTGCCTTTCCCTCTGCAGCTCAGGTTCCTGTAACCTGCTTCAGCCTGTGTACCTCTTCTAGGCCCCTTATCCTGGCTACTGCAGCTTCAGCTTGTGACTCCCAATTCTTCTCCTCCTCCAACCTCTTTTCCATTTTCACAGAAAGCTCTCTCTCCATTTTTGCTGAGAGCTCTCCTAGTTTTCTCTCCCACTCTTGTTTCATCCTTTTGCACTGCTCTTCCATCCATTCCTCCCTACCAGAGCCATTCTCCTTTGGTCCCTGGGTTGTGCAAGTCCCTACCATCATTTTTTTTGGGGGGAGAGAGTGAAAGAGAAAGGGGAGAGGTAGAGAAAGAGAGATAGAGGGATTAGGGGACTAGAGGGGGTGAGTGAAAGAGAAAGGGGAGAAGTAGAGAGAGAGGGATTAGGGGATTAGAGGGAGAAGGGGGGGAGGGAAGGGTACAGAAAGAGAGATATGCAGAGGTGGGGAAAGAGTGAGAGATAGAGATAGATAGAGATATGCAGAGGTGGGGAAAGAGAGATAGATATAGAGAGATAGATATAGAGAGATAGATAGAGAGATAGAGATAGATTCGGGGACTAGGAGAAGGTGAGGGAAGGGTAGGTGGGTTAGGGAATTTTTAGGGTATAGGGGGTAAGGGTATGGAGGGGTGTGGGGGTCACTGGGTGAGTCAAATGTCAAGGCTATTGTCTGGGAAGTACCTCTTCCACCCTCGTTCGATGCATTAATATACTACAGTATACTATCTGTTATGCTATACTGCCAACAATAACAATAATAGAGCTTCTACAATCCTAACTCTGTAGTTCTGTGTATAGCACTAATTTAATACATACTAAAGTAATACTAAGTCCTACAAATATTATTAGTTTTCCAGTACTTCTAATACTAGTACCTACACCTCACCGACGCCTCTAAATGTGATAGCTCCAGGAGTGAGTGACCCTTAGCTTCCTCTCAGAGGCGGTATAAACTGTATCAACTGTAACCCTCATACAACACACAAACTAGGCAAGTAATACATGCGTCTGGCAGCAGTGTCCTCGCAGTGCATCCTCGTGGTGCCCCTGCCGCCGTTCCCTGCTGAGAGAGTGTCGTACTCTCCATCTCCTGGATCCTTTGCAAACTCCTATGATACGTTCACCTATCTTATGTATGTATACAGTGGACCCCCGAGTTTCGTAAAAACTTCACTCCTGAAGCCTGCTCAAGCGCCATTACCGAACGAATTTACTCCCTTAAGGAAAAATGTCAAGTAGGTTAGTCTATTTCAGACCCCCAAAAATACACTTCCACAAGCACTTACAATATTATACTTACATAATTGTACGATTTCCGGGGTGTACGAAACTCGGGGATCCACTGTATATTTGCTCCACTCGTCCCTCAAGTGTTTACACTGTAACTGCTGGTAAATTCACTTTTATTACCTTATTCATGACACAACCTGCTATGGCAGAACTGCTTTTTGGTGCCTACTACCCACCTTCACTGATACCTTTTTCTTTTTTTTTCACTTTCTTCCTAATGCTTGATAGTTAACTATTCACACTTGCTATATGCTATATCCCATTTCACTCACTGACTAACTTGTTTACACTTGACTATCCGACTGTGGATCACTTATCCTCGTAAGTTAACCATTTGTAGCTGTGTGGCAGCAGTGCTCTCTAGGCCTCTAACAGTTTTTGCACTTTCAAATTTCCATTCATATTTCCTGAAAACTTCCGCCTTCCTCTAAACCATTTCACTTTTAAGACCTCTTTGTCACTTGCTGGGTTGTTCACTGACCCATACAGTATCACTGGCTTCTGCTAAGAGATAAAACACGCCCTAAAAACACTGAAATCCTGGGAGCCTTTGCCCCAGCACTTTGCTGCACCGTGTGTGTGTGTGTGTGTAGACTAGTGAATTGATCATTACTTTATAATTTGTTCATGATTGTAACCATGTATAAACGTAAGTAAGTAATTTTACTTACATGATTCATTACCTTTGAAACCTTTGAGTTCATTACCTTTGTACCTTGCCCAGCTATCAAAACTTTGGGGCCCAGTCTCTTGACCCATTATGTACCTCTGTAATCTGTAAATACCTTTGCAACTTGTCATGACTGTGACCAAATCTACCTGAGTTCCTTACTTTTGTAACTTTCTCAGCTATCAAAACTTTGGGGCTCAGTCCCTGAACCCATTATGTACCTCTGTAATATTTTGACTACCACCCACAGGATGGGTATGGAGTGCATAATAAAGATATTAAACTAAAATGGTGGGGAAGATGGTGTGGGTGGTTGGGAAGATGGCATGTAAGTAAGTTAATTTAGGTACGTATACACAAATACAGTTACAAAGATTATCATACATAGCAGTATATGTGTAGAGAACCCAGGATAACCCAAAAAAGTCAGACAAAGTGACTTATTTCCAGCATGGGTGGTGAGGAAGACAGTGTGAGTGGTGGGGAAGATGGTATGGGTGGTGGGGAAGACAGCATGGTTGTGGGGAAGACGGTATGGGTAATGTTACAATTGGGATGGATAATATACATGCGGCAGCAGATGGTGGTGGTGCAATGCATCATGTGGCACCAGCGGCACCCCAGGCTGGTAGCCATGCCGCTGACTCAACACATTCACAACAAAGGCTACCTTCAACCACCCACACACCACAACAACCTGCACAACCACAACCACCTGTCAATATTCAGTACCCACCAGCAGACCACATCTGGGATTGGCAGCAGGGTGCCAATGAGTGGATATATATACAGTGGTAGTCACGGCATTATGCCGGGTGAGTGCCCCAGCATAATTCCGTGACAAAAACAAAGACCTACCATACAGGGGGGGTCTTTATCGTCAGTGCATTATGCTGGGTAGCAGTCATTAGCATGATGTCACGGTCTGCCACCACTCTCCACAGTGACTCCTCAGTGCTCATGTGGCTGCTGTGGTGAAAGGAAGTGTTGCACTTTTGTCTCTCATCTGTCCATTCTTTTGTCCGGTGTTTCCTTTTCTTTTGGGGCTATACATGTTTGATTATGGGTAAAAGTAAGTCTTTAACACCTGAAACTATAGCTCAAATCATAGGGCTTCACAAAGCTGGGCAACAGACAAAAGAAATAGTGGAGAATGTTGGTGTGTGTGAGCATTCTGTGAGGAACTGGGTGTAGCGTTTCAAGGCTGGTGGCGATGTAGAATTACCGTCCGCCAAACCTCAGCCTGGCCCCTCGAAGAAGACATCTGTTTGTACCTTAACTGTGTTAAAGAAGCAGTTAGAGAGTACACCTAAGATATCTACTAGAGAATTGAAAGAAAAGAACCCAAATCTTCTCTCAGAGGTGTCTGTAAGAACTGTTAACAGACATGTGTCAGAACTGGGCTACAGCAGTCACCACCAGGTTAAGAAACCGATCTCCAAGCCACAGAAGAAACGTACCCTGGTCTGCAAGTGGTCTGAAGTACTTTGGAGTGATGAAGCAACCTTCACCATCACCTGTAATCATGGGGGACATGTGTACTGGTCCAGAGGTAGTGACCCGCTAGACCCATGCTACACCCATGGGACCACCAAACACCCACACTCGCTCATAGTTTGGGGGTGTTTCAGTGCTCAGAGTGTTGGTGAACTCATTGTGCTTCCCAAAAACCAGTATATGAACCAGTATAATTACCTGAAGTTATTGTGTGACAATTTACATCAGGCATTTGACAAGTGTGGGGCTACAGTTTTTATGCAGGACGGTGCACCGTGTCATACCGCCAGATCTGTAGTTCAGTGGATTAAGGACTGTGAAGTGAAGTTCTTTAACCCTTTTATTGTCGGTCCTGTAATATGGCTTGAGAGCCAGTGTCAGTCCCATAATACTATGCCAAAATTCTAGCGCCTTCGAATCTGGTGAAAGCTGGTAGGCCTACATGTGAGAGAATAGGTCTGTGTGCTTAGTGTGCGCAATATAAAAAAAAATCCTGCAGCACACAGTGCATAAGAAAAAATAACACTTGACTGTGTTTTTGGCTTAAAACACTGAATTTGTGGTGTATTTTTGTATGGTATTTATGGATGTATTCTCATTTTCTTGATCTCATTTGATAGAATGGAAGATATATTAGAGAAATAGAGATGATTTTGAATGGTTTTTGGACTAAAAGTACTTTGAAATTGAGCTCATAGTAGCAGAAAGGTTCAATTTTTGCTGATGATCAAAAGTAAACAAATCACGCCACACGTCCACCCAACTGGTGGGTCTAATATGCTTTTACAGATGCGCTGATATTATTTATACCATTTTTACAATAATGCAACAGTCTGCATAACAGTAAATCTTCTATATTTTGTGTGAATAAAAATACAAAATGGAAAGCAAGCGTAATATAAGAGGGGCCTAGAGACGTGACTAATGAACAGAGAAAATGTTATTTTAGTGCTAGGAATGTCTGCTTTGTTTATTCTGGCCCATATTTTTAAATCGGCCTTACTTGAATTGTATATGAAATTGGCCAAATTACCAATTTCTGATCACTTTATTGGGTAGTTGAAATCAGTAAATGGGCGGTTTACTTTACTCAATTGACTGGAACAATGGAATTGCCTGAAAATAGGGCTCAAAGTGGGCAAAATCAGTGATGCGAAAATATCGCTGAGCGCGCTAACTTTGGGAGAGCATAATTTCATAAGTTTTCCATCAAATTTCATTTTTTTTTTTTTGGTGTCATTACTATCAGGAAAAGATTCTCTATCATTTCATAAGAAAAATATTTTTGTTTTTTCAAATATTTTTCGACACATAACGAGGCATGAAATAATATACCTCCCCAAACCCTCAAGAATTTGTGTGAGTCTTCCTACATGGCTGAGAGATGTGATTAAGTGTAAAGGATGCAGCACCAAGTATTAAAACTGGGTAGTCTAAGTGTGCAAACATATACAGTGGAACCCCGAGTTTAATAATAATAATAATAATATAATAATATTTTTATTTGGACATGATACAAAGAATTACATTTGGTTATTGAGATTACATGAGGTGTACATGCCAAAAGCCCTTAGTATGCAGGGCATTTTGGGCAGACTTAAAATTAACTTAAAACTAAATTATAAGAATTTTTGTAGATAGTATACAATGAGTAAAGGTGAGTATTTAAGCTTTGAAATTTGAACATAGTTTTGTACTTTTGTCTTCATTATAAAATTAATTAAATCAGATTAAACAAATTAAAGCAATAATAATAGTAAAATAATAAAAAGTTATGGTTGATAATTTATAAAATAAGTAAAGTTGCATATCTAAGTTATAAAGTTTGAATATAAGTTGAACATATCAATTTATTGTAGCAATTTATAGCAGCAATGCAACTAATTGAGTGAGATAACAATTTAAAACAATTAATTGCATTGCAGTTAGTTTACGTGGTCATTATAATGCAAGTGTTGTGGGAATAATTAGCTAAGTAAGTATTATTCATAACAGGTTTTACATTCATTCATTCGTTCATTCATACATTACATTGACTTGAATAGTCAGGTTTTACTTTAAGTGATTATTCTACTTTGTTGGGAATGGTTGATATGGAGCAATTAGCTTTGGGTGAGAAGGTGGTTTTTTAGCATCGTTTTGAATTGGGGTACTGGTAGGGTTTCTTTGGCAATGACAGGTAATGAATTCCAAATTTTTGTGCCTTTTATGTGCATTGAGTTTTTACATAGTGTTAGGTGGACACGGGGAACATCGAGGAGTGATCTGTGTCTAGTGTTATGGTCATGTGTCCTGTTAAAATTAGTAAGGAGAAGTTTGAGTGGTGGGTTAATATCTGCATAGAGTGTTCTATGTATGTAATAGGCACAGTAAAAAGTATGGATGTCTTGTATGGTGAGTAAGTTTAGGTTTTTGAATATTGGTGGAGTATGTTGCCTGGAGTGAGAATTTGTTATCATTCTAACTGCTGCCTTTTGTTGTGTTATTAGTGGTCTGAGATGAGTTATTGATGTAGAGCCCCATGCGCAGATTCCATAGGTGAGGTAGGGGTAAATGAGTGAGTGATATAGGGTAAGGAGAGCTGGTTGTGGAACATAGTACCGTATCTTGGATAGTATTCCCACGGTCTTTGAGACTTTCTTGGAGATTTGCTGTATATGTGTCTGAAATTTGAGGCCACTGTCAAGATGTATTCCTAAGAATTTTCCCTCTGTGAGTTTTGCGATAGGGGACCCGTTTATCATTATGTTAAGTGGTGCGTTTGTAGCTCTGTTCCCAAACTGGATAAAATAGGTTTTATCAATATTGAGAGTAAGTTTGTTGGTCATCATCCAGGTAGATATTTTCTGCAATTCAGTATTTGCAGTGTTGGCTAGTGTGTCTGGGCTTGGGTGAGAGATAACGTATGTAGTGTCATCTGCAAAAAGTATGGGTTTGAGTAGTTGAGATGCATTTGGTAGGTCGTTAATGTAAATGAGAAAGAGTAGTGGGCCAAGAACACTTCCCTGTGGGACACCTACGGTAATAGTTTGCGCGGTGGAGCTAGCTCCATTTGTGTACACATATTGGTTTCTGTTGCTAAGGTATGATTTTAGGTAGTTTAGGGAGTGTCCTCTTATACCATAGTGCGATAATTTTAAGTGTAACAGATCATGGTCAACTGTATCAAAAGCTTTACGTAAATCAATGAAGATTCCCACTGGGATTTCTTTTTTCTCAAGGGCGGTGTAAATTATTTCTAACATGTGTATAATGGCATCATTTGTATTTTTATTAGGCCTGAATCCAAATTGACAGTGGTTGAGTACGTTGTTGGAGGTGAGGTAGGAATATATTTGTCTATGAATTAATTTTTCAAAGATTTTGGAGAGAAGGGGTAAGTTAGATATCGGCCTGTAGTTATTCAGGTCTGCTTGATCTCCTCCCTTATGTATTGGGGTGACCCTCGCTATTTTGAGTATTGATGGGAAGGTAGAGGATTCAATGGATTTGTTAAAAAGTGTTGCAATAATTGGTGAGAGAACTTGAGAGGCTTTTTGTATATATAAGGTGGTAAGTTATTTAGGTCACCTGCTTTGTTTTTTAATGTGTTGATTATAAGTGAAACTTCTATTGGGTTGGTTGGGGCTAGGAATAGTGTGTTCGGATAGGTGCCAGTGAGATAGTCGTTAGGTGGAGTATTAGAACTTGGGATTTTGCTTGCCAGCTTTTTACCTATTGTGGAGAAGAAATCATTGAGTTTGTTTGCTGTTTCAATAGGTGGGAGTAGGGGTTCATCTGGTTTTGTTAGTTTGATTGTTCTGTTTGTGGATATCTTTTTTGTTCCTAGAATTTCAGATAGGGTTTTCCAGGTCTTTTTTATATCACCTTTTAAGTTATTGAATCTGTTCTCATAGTACAGTTTTTTTGACCTTCTTATCAGACTCGTTAGGTTTGATGAGTAGCGTTTTGTTTGTTCTCTTGATATTTGTCCCATTCTGTACTGTTTTTCATATAGGTGCTTTATATTAATGGACTTGAGTATGCTGGGGGTTAGCCAGGGACTATTTAATCTTTTAGTTGTGATTTGTTTAGTTTTTTTAGGGCAGTGCTTATTATAAAGGTATTGGGTCTTTTTAAGAAAATTATTAATACATATGTCAGTATCTGGGAAGTTGTCTATTTCTGTTTGCCAGTCAATGTTTGTCATCGCTGTTATAAAGCTATTTATAGCTGTCTCATTATGTAGTCTGAAGGTAACTTTAGTAGTCTCTAGTGGTAATTTTCCGAGATTTGTTATGAGAAAGGTCGGGTAGTGGTCAGTGGTATTGTCTGTGATTATGCCTGATTTTAATGGGGATATGGTGTTAGTCCAGATATGGTCTAATAGAGAGGCACAGGTCTCAGAGATTCTCGTAGGTTTTGTTATTGTCGGGAGCAGCAAGCAGTTGCTCATAGTGTTTGTGAATTCAGTTACTAGTGGGTCCTGATCTTGTAGGAGGTTTATATTGAAGTCGCCTGTGAGGATTAAGTGGTCTTTGTTCATGTGTGCATCAGTAATCATACTTCCTAATTTTTCACTAAATTGCTGAATGTTTGACTGTGGTAATCTATAGATGTTTATAACTGTGAGAGGTTTTTGTAGATATTTGGATTTAAATTTAGCTATTATATATTCTCCATGTTCATCTCTTGTGCAAGTATTGTTAATACATTCAAGCTGGTCTGAGTAGAACATAGCTGTGCCACCTCCTTGTTGGTCTGGCCGACAATTGTGTATGGCTGTGTAACCAGGAATGGCATAGATATCTGTAGTATGAGGCTTTAACCATGTTTCAGTGAGAGCAATGATGGACATACTGGCCTGAAGTGAGTTTAATAATGCAGTGAGGTCATCAAAATGTTTGCTTAAAGATCTGACATTGTAATTAAAGATAGTTATGTTATTGTTGGATTTGAGTAGTGTTTTAGCCTGTTCTGCTGTTTAGTAATGACAATTGTTGTTAGGTTCATGTAAGTCATTTAATAGAAGGTTGATTTCAGGATCAATGTTTGGAATCATAAGATTTAGTGTGATTTTATAATTAAACTTAAAATTAGAACAACACAAGTAGACCTAAGAATAGTACGTTGAATATGTTTACAAAAATGAAAAGAGTGAGCTAAGGTAGTCAATTTACAGCTAATAAGAATCTAAAACTATAGCACCTGAGTTAGCACCTGAGTAAGTTAATTAATTAAACAAAAGTTTATATATGAGTGTGATTCTAAAAAGATTAAGAACAATGAATAATGCTAGACTTAAAGATATGATATCTGATCAATTGATTTTTCTAGCTAATTGGATTAACAGACTTTTGAATAGAAGTCACAGAGGTTTAGGATATACAGTGTAATTGATTTATTATTTAACTAGCTAATAGAACTGGTTGGAAAGTTACTATGATTAGTATTAAGTTATAATGGAACAAATATTAAGATTCAGTATTGCACTAGTTGTGATTATAGAATTTATTAAAGGCAATATAATGAAAATCAAAGTTAATTATTAAAAGAGAGATAAGTGCTAAAGTGTATAAAAGTGTACAAAAGTAAAATTTATAAGTATTAAAAATATTAGAAGATAAGTGCAATTTTTAGCAAATAAGGTGATTAATAGAACTTATAAATTCTAAGCAAGTAAGCTGATAAAAATATATCGGTATGTGGGTTGAAAAATGGGCACAAGTAAAAATTGTATGTATTTAAAAATAAAAGTAAAACTATTTGTCAAAAATATTCATCAGAGGATAGACAAAAACTTAAATGAGGTAGATGGGCAAAACATACACTACACTATACGTAGGGGTTTGGTATTGGACATTGTGTTTATACAGTCTCTGTTATATTTGCATCCCTAAGGAATCTTGATAATTCAGTCTCAGTTGTGATAGTTTCATCCTTAATCCGTTCCAGGAGCTAGGCCTGAAATCGAAACGTCCTAAAGTCAAAGCAATACAGTGGACCCTCGGTTAACGAACACCCCGGAAATCGTACAATTATGTAAGTATAATATTGTAAGTGCATGTGGAAGTGTATTTTTGGGGGTCTGAAATAGACTAACCTACGTGACATTATTTCTTAAGGAAGTAAATTCGTTTCGTAATGGCACTTGAGCAGGCTTCTGGGATGAAGTTTTTTCGTTAACCGAGGGTCCACTGTATTTCCCATAAGAAATAATGTAAATCCAATTAATCTATTCCAGACCCACAAAAATATTCACAAAAAAATACATTTTTTAAAGAATAACTATAGTTTTACGTACACACAACACAGATAAATACATACAGTAATGAATTAGTAATACAATAGATAAATAAACATTTAAAATAACATTTATATGTACTTACCTTTACTGAAGACTGTTGCTGGCATCTGGAAGATAGGTTGGAGTGAGGGAGCACTTATTGTTTGGAAGGGGAATCTCCTTCCATAAAGACTTTAGGTAACAAGTCCTTATCTGGGGTTACATCCCTTGTTTGTCTTTTAATGCCAGTAGGACCAGCTTAAGAGTCACTGGACCCTTGTTGCACAAAATAACTGTCCAGAGTGCTCTGTTTCTGGCGCCTCTCTAACCCTTTGGGGGTCCACAGGCCCTCTCCGAAAATCGTTCTCAGGGTCTCAAATTTTTCGGAAAAAAAAATTATTTTTTCTTATGAAATGATAGAGAATCTTTTTCCGATCACAACAACACCAAAATTATGAAATTTGATCAAAAACTAATGGAATTATGCTTTCGCGAAGTTAGCGGTATCGATGACATTTACACATCGGCGATTTCGCCTCGCCCACTTTGAGCCTTATTTTTGGCAAATTCCAATGTTTCAGTCTATTAAAATTATAGCTATTTCACTTAAATTCCATTTGTTCTATCAACTGAGTACAAGAAACAGCATAATTTACCGATTTCAACTACCCAATAAGGTGGTCAGAAATTCGCAATTTGGCCAATTTCACACAAATTTCAAAAGATGCCAATTTCAAAATAGGGTCCAGAATAAATGAGACAGACATTCCTGGTACTCAAATAACATTTTATCTGTTCATTAGTCATGTCTCCAGGCCCCTTTTACATTACTTTTGCTTTCCATTTTGAATTTTTATTCTCACAAAAAATAAAAAGATTTATTGTTATGTATACAACAGCATCATTGTAAAAATGGTATAAATAATATCAGCACACTTGTGCAAGAATATTAGACTACCCAGTTGATGTGTATTGGACGCATGGCGTGATTTGTTTACGACATAGGCATCATTTTCGCTACTTTCGCCAGTTTCATAGGACTTCAAAATCTGAAAATTAACATTATCTCTACTTTGCGCTACAGTATTCAAGGTTACTTAAATCATCGTAAACCAGTTAAAATTATCTCTATTTCTGTAAATATATCCATTCTATCAAATGAGACTGAAAACGAGAATACAAGCATATATACCATAGAAATAGACTGCAAAGTCTTTTAAAACCAAAACACGGTCAGAGTTTTCTCATTATGCACTGTGGTGGGATTTATCTGTGCACACTGACCGCACAGACCCATTCTCTCACATCTAGGCCTACCAGCCTATTTCTGCTTGATTTGAGGGCGCTAGAATTTAGGCATACTAGTATGACCAAAACCCTGGCGTGTAAGCCTTACTAGTACGGCCGAAATCCCGAAAGGGTTAAGATGTCCCTAAAATGGGACACGGTTTTGTCACTGAACATGTTGCAGATATGGCTTGTTTCAGCTTGTGCATGATGTAGGTCCTCTTTGGCATTTCCTTCCAAAAGAGGCCTGTTTCATCACAATTGAACAATTGTTGGGGTTTGAAATTTTCAATCTCTACGTACCCCTTAAATTCCTGCACTAATTCTTCAGCCGCACATTTGTCTGAATTGTCTGAACTTGCAGCCTCACCATGCCTTACCACACTTTGTATGCCACTACGCTTCTTAAATCTGTCAAACCAGCCTCTGCTGACCTTAAATTTACTATCAGCACTAGTTGCAAGCATTTTCTTTATGAGATCATGATGCCTTGCCTTTTCACAAACGAGCGACTCCGAAACACTATCACCCGCTATCTGTTTATTGTTGATTCACACCAGCAACAACTTCTCAACCTCTTTGATTGTTTGTGATCTATTTTTGTCATGTCTACACCTTTCGCAACATCAGCTTCCTTGATTTCTTTTCTCTTCGCCAGAACAACTTCTCAACCTCTTCAATTGTTTGTGATCTATTTTTGGTTAACATGTCTGCACCTATCGCAACATCAGCTTCGTTGATTTCTTTTCTCTTTGCCAGGATAGAAGCGATTGTTGATTTGCTTTCGCCATACATCCTGGCAAGCTCCACAACTCGCACACCACTCTCGTATTTTTGTACTATTTCTTCCTTCACTTCTATGGTGTTTCTCACTTTCTTTACCAAAAGGGTGACACTAGGAAGTTTCTTTGGGCCCATGGTGACTTATTTCACTGTCGCACTCAATAAACAAGCATCAAACACAATGAATTAATTGTGAAATGTTTGGATGAGCACGCAGGGTAATGTTCACTCAAAGATAAAAGGACTCGCAATGCCTGCAAGGGGAGGTGGGCAGGCGGAGAGGTCTGGTACGCAGGATGAAACACGGGGCACAGTGCGAAACTCAGGACAAAATTTAGCCGAAAAAATGGAGCTAAACTCGAAGCGTCCAATACTCAGGGCGGACGAAAATTTGGGGTTCCACTGTACAGTGGACCCTCGCTTATTGGCCATTCCTGTTATCGACCAACTCTCATACAGGCCGGTTTTTCGGCTTCCGCTTATCGGCTGTAACGTATTTCGCTTATTAGCCATATGGAATGTGTCAACCCACCAACCCAGCCACTTTGTGCATCAGTTTGACAGGGTCTCAGCGCATGAGGAAGCTTCATCTCATTCATCCAAACATTTCGCTTGTTTTCCATTGTTTTTAGTGTTTTTTTTTTCATTGCAACTGCAAAATAAGTAACCATGGCTCCCAAGAAAGTTCCTAGTAAAGTTCCTGTGGTAAAGAAAGTGAGAAACATGATGGAATTTAAGAGAGAAGTGATTGAAAAATATGAGAATGGTATGCGGGTGCTGGAACTTGCCAGGATGTATGAGAAAAACAAATCAACAATTACATCCATCCTGGCAAAGAAAGAACAAATCAAGGATGCTAATGTTGCCAAAGGAGTAAATGTGCTTACGAAACAAAGGTCACCAATAATGGAATATATGGAGAATACACACACAACACGCACATATAAAAGGAGAAGAGCTTACGACGACATTTCGGTCCGACTTGGACCATTTACAAAGTCACACTAACACGAAGGACAGGTGGAAGGGGTATTTATAGGCAGGCAGACAGGGGAGGGCACAAGAAAGTGGTGGAGGGGTAATGGAGGTAGTAGTGATAGTGGTAGTGGTAGTAGTAGTGGAGTCAGTCATAAACTAGGAAAGGAGCACTGCAAAGACGCTGGCGGCCCGTAAGGGTAAGAATAAGAACACAGTGGGGAAAAATAAAAATAAAATAGAGGACAAATACAAGGCAAAAGAAAAGAAAAGAAAGAGAACCCAGAGAAAGGAGAAAGAGGAGAAGGGGGAAGAGAAAGAGGGGGAAGGAATCAGGTTAAGTCACGGGTGTTCTGAAGTTTGGAGCATTTAACAATGTAATGGGAGAGGAAAGCATCTACAGAGACAAAGCCAGGGCTAAGATTCATACAGGGAAAGTTGTGTATAAGGGAGGATTCAACCAAACGGCGACTGTGAAAGTTGGACGTAGGGTAGACAGTTTTAGAAGAAGACCAATCAATAGGATGACTGTGATCTCTGACATGACAGAAAAGAGCATTATTAGTGTCGGCAAGCCTAACACTATTTTTGTGCTCCCTAAGTCTGTCAAAAAGAGATCGGCCAGTTTCTCCAAAGTACTGAAGAGGACAGGAGGAGCAAGAAATAGAGTAAACACCAGGAGAATCTGTAGAGGGAGGGGAGGTATGAACTAGATTAGTCGCTGTTTGGTTGAATCCTCCCTTATACACAACTTTCCATGTATGAATCTTAGCCCTGGCTTTGACTCTGTAGATGCTTTCCTCTCCCATTACATTGTTAAATGCTCCAAACTTCAGAACACCCGTGACTTAACCTGATTCCTTCCCCCTCTTTCTCTTCCCCCTTCTCCTCTTTCTCCTTTCTCCTCTGGGTTCTCTTTCTTTTCTTTTCTTTTGCCTTGTATTTGTCCTCTATTTTATTTTTATTTTTCCCCACTGTGTTCTTATTCTTACCCTTACGGGCCGCCAGCGTCTTTGCAGTGCTCCTTTCCTAGTTTATGACTGACTCCACTACTACTACCACTACCACTATCACTACTACCTCCATTACCCCTCCACCACTTTCTTGTGCCCTCCCCTGTCTGCCTGCCTATAAATACCCCTTCCACCTGTCCTTCGTGTTAGTGTGACTTTGTAAATGGTCCAAGTCGGATCGAAACGTCGTCGTAAGCTCTTCTCCTTTTATATGTGCGGGTTGTGTGTGTATTGTTCCAGTCACGGTATTGTGCCTTTTTTGTTATTTAAGATATGGAGAAGTTATTGTTATTGTGGATTAAGGAAAAACAATTAGTGGGAGACAGTGTTGTGGAGTCGATTATTTGTGGGAAGGCAAGGCAGTTGCATGAGGATCTTGTAAAGAAAATATCTTGAACAAGTGCTGCTGGAAGTGAATTTAGGGCCAGCAAAGGCTGGTTTGAGAGATTTAAGAAGTGTAGTGGCATACACAGTGTTGTAAGGCATGGTGAGGCTGCAAGTTCTGACGAATGTGCAGCTGAAACATTTGTTCAGGAATTCAAGGGGTACATAAAGGCTGAAATTTTTTAACCCCAACAAGTGTTTGTGACGAAACAGACCTGTTTTGGAAGAAAATGCAAAACAAGACCTACATCATGCAGGAGGAAAAGATACTGCCAGGACACAAGCCTATGAAAGACAGGTTAATTCTCTTGTTGTGTAGTAATGCTAGTAGGGATTTCAAAGCAAAGCCTTTACTCGTGCATCACTCTGAAAATCCCAGAGTGTTCAAGAAAAACAATGTCATCAAGAATAGTTTGTGTGTGATGTGGAAAGCTAAAAATAAGGCATGGGTCACAAGGCAAATTTTCAAAGAGTGGGTTAATGATGTGTTTGACCCAAGTGTGAAAAAATACCTCCTGGAATGTAAATTGCCACTCAAGTGCCTCCTGGTACTGGACAATGCTCCTGCACATCCTCCAGACTTGGAAGACCAAGTGTTTAGGGACTTCAGTTTTATAAAAGTGAAGTTCTTGCCTCCTAACACCACTCCTCTCCTCCAGCCCATGGACCAGCAGGTCATTTCTAACTAATTCTGGTGCTAAAGTGTTTTACTCTCTTTGTTTACTATTATATTCCCTAAAGTGTTTACTCTCATTGTTTACTATTATATTCCATAGTTTCTTTATTTTTAAAAAAAATATCTAACTGCCACAGTTCTTATATTAATTTTTATTATAATAATTAAGGTGCTAACTCAGGTGCTAAATTACTTTACTTTCATTGTTTGCTATTATTTTCCCTAGCTCCTTTATTCCTAGCTTTAGAATAACTACCATAGTTCAATTAATTGCATTTGTATTAATTAACTAAGGTACAAATTCACGTGCCAAGAACTCTGTCAAATATCCTATATCTCTGTGAACAATTGTTAAAAATTGTAATAATCCAATAGTTACTAAGAATTTAATCTAGTACCATATTATTAAGTTTAGTATTATCCATTGTTCTCAGGTCTAGTAATAGAATCACATCAAATCTTATGATTACAGGAATTGATCCTGATATCAACCAATTATTAAATGACTTACATGATTCCAACAGCAACTGCAACTATTACACAGCAGATCAAGCAAAGACATTACTCAGAGCCAACAATAACATAACTATCTTCAATTACAATGTTAGATCTTAGAGCAAACATTATGATGACCTCACAGCACTACTCCAATCCCTCCAGACCAATATGTCAATCATCACACTCACTGAGACCTGGCTAAAGCCTGATACTACAGATGTCTATGCCATCCCAAGGTTACACAGTTACACAGCCATTCACAACTGTAGGACAGATCAGCAAGTGGGTGGAATAGCTATATATTACTCAGATCAACTTGAATGTATCAATAACTCTTGCATAAGGGATGAGCATGGATAATATATTATAGCTAAATTTAAATCAAAAGACCTGCAAAAAACCCTCACAGTGATAAGCATCTACAGATTACCACAGTCAAACATTCACCACTTTAGTGAAAAACTAGGAAACCTGATAACTGATGCACACATGAACAAAGACCATTTGCTGCTCACAGGAGATTTCAATATAAATCTCCTACACGACCAGGACCCACAAGTAACAGAATTCACAAACACTATGAGCAACTGCTTGTTACTACCAACAATATCAAAACCTACAAGAATCTCCGAGACTAGTACCTCATTACTAAACCACATCTGGACTAACACTATATCTCCTCTAAAATCAGGCATAATCACAGACAACACCACACACCACTATCCAACCTTTCTCATAACCAACCTTGGTAAATTGCCCCAAGATATTACAAAAGTTACCTTCAGACTACATAATGAGTCAGCTGTAAATAACTTTATAACAGCTATGATTAACATTGACTGGCATAATGAGTTAGAAACATATTCAGATACTAATGAATGCATCAAGAATTTCCTTAAAAAACCCACCACCTCTATAACAAACATTGCCCTAAAAAAACTAAACAGATCACAGCCAAGAGACTTAACAATCCCTGGCTAACACCCAGCATCGTTAAATCCATTAACAAAAGGCACCCATATGAAAAACAATACAGAAGAGGTCTAATAACAAGAGAACAATCCAAATGCTACTCATCAATCCTTACCAGCCTGATAAGAAGATCAAAAAAATTGTATTATGAGAACAGACTTCAGAACATAAAAGGTGATATGAAAAAGACCTGGAAGACCCTATCTGCAATTCTAGGAAATAAAAAGATATCGAAAAACAACACCATCAAATTATCAAAAGCAGATGAACCCCTACTCTCACCTACTGAGACAGCAAACAGACTTAATGTTTTCTTCTCCACCATAAGAAAGAATCTAGCGAGTAAAATCCCAAGCTCGAACACCCGTCCAACAGACTACCTCACAAACACCTACCCTAATACGCTATTCCTAGCTCCTACCAACCCAATTGAAGTCTTGCTCATAATCA
Source organism: Cherax destructor (assembly GCA_009830355.1). NCBI lineage: Eukaryota > Metazoa > Arthropoda > Malacostraca > Decapoda > Parastacidae > Cherax > Cherax destructor. The sequence continues at coordinate 65,748 of WNWK01003928.1, forward strand.
ACACCCTTAAAAACAAGGCAGGAGACATAAGCAGCTTACCAACTTTTATGTACAAAAAAGCTTCACAGGTACTGTCACCAATTATAGCAACACTATTCAATAAATCCATTGAAGCCTCTACCTTTCCATCAATTCTCAAAACAGCTAGGGTCACCCCGATCCACAAAGGAGGTGATCAAACAGACATGAATAATTATAGACCAATTTCTAATTTACCACTGCTTTCTAAAATCTTCGAAAAATTAATTCATAGACAAATCTATTCCTACTTCGTCTCACACAATGTACTCAACCCCTGCCAATTTGGATTCAGGACAAACAAGAGCACAAACGATGCTATTATGCACATGTTGGAGTTAATATACACCGCACTTGAGAAGAAAGAAGTCTCACTGGGAATCTTCATTGATCTACGCAAAGCTTTTGATACAGTCGACCATGATTTACTGCTCACAAAATAAACACACTATGGTATTAGGGGGCACCCACTCAACTACCTAAAGTCATACCTCACCAAAAGAAGCCAATACGTGTACACAAATGGAGCGAACTCTTCCACACAACAAATTACAGTCGGAGTCCCTCAAGGAAGTGTCCTGGGGCCACTCCTATTCCTCATTTACATAAATGACCTACCGAATGCATCACAACTACTCAAACCCATTTTATTTGCAGATGACACAACATATGTCTTCTATCACCCAAATCCAGTTATACTGGCCAACACTGTTAATGCTGAATTACAGAAAATATCAACATGGATGACGACTAATAAGCTTACTCTCAATACTGACAAGACCTACTTCATACAGTTTGGAAGCAAAGCCACAAATGTTCCACTTAACATAACGCTCAATGGTTCACCCATCACAAGACTCACAGAGGGAAAATTCCTAGGAATCCACCTTGACATTAGCCTTAAATTCCAAACACACATACAACAAATTTCCAAGAAAATCTCAAAGACAGTAGGCATATTATCAAAGATACGCTATTATGTGCCATAATCAGCTCTCCTTGCACTATATCATTCACTTATCTACCCTTATCTCACCTATGGAATCTGTGCATGGGGTATACCCCAGGTATACTCCCCAAGTGTACCCCAGGTATACTCCCCAAGTGTACCCCAGGTCAACAACATTAAATCACCTTAGACCACACATAACACAACAAAAGGCTGCAGTCAGAATGATAACAAATTCCCACTCTAGACAGCATACTCCACCAATATTCAAAAGTCTAAAACTACTCACCGTAAAGAACATTCATACTTATTCTTGTGCCTACTTCATATATAAAACTTTACACTCTAATATAAACCCTCCGCTCAAAATTCTCCTCACCAACTTTAATAGGACCCATGACCACAACACAAGACACAGATCACTTTTTGATATACCCCGAGTTCATATCAACCTATGTAAAAATTCTATGCACATAAAGGGCCCCAGAATCTGAAATTCATTACCAGTAAATATTAAGATAACCTTGTCTGAAAATCAATTTAAGACTCAATTCAAAAACCACCTACTCACCCAAAACTAAATCACCCAAAACTCCATAAAGACTTCAGGTAGCAAAGCTACCTGAAGTCTTTATGGAGGGGGATTCTCCTTCCAAACAATAACTCCACCCTATCTTCCAGAAGCCAGCATTAGTCTTCAATAAAGGTATGTAATATTTATTTAATTGATAAAAATCTAATTTTGGGGGGAATATTTTTGTCTGAAACGGATTACAGTGGGCCCTCGACTAAAACTGAAATTAACAAAAACTGAAGCCATTTTTTCCCACAAGAAATAATGTAAATTCTGAAACGGATTGTTTCAGACACCCAGGAGTATTAACAAAAAATAATTTTTTAGAGATTAAATATAGATTTACATACAGAAATGAATGACAAATAAATATAAAGCACTAATAACATGAATAAATGAACATTTAACATCACACTTACCTTTACTGGCGACTCTTGTTGGTGTATGGAATATGGAGGAGAGAGGGAGGCAAGTTTATTGTTGGGAAGCAGGACAAAATGCTTCAATTTGACACTAATATCAGCTCTATGGCTTATTTATCTATCACAATTCATCTAATATGACATAATAAACAATATTAATAACATAGAATTATGATACAGTGGACCATCGGTTTTCGTTGAAAATTCTTTCCAGAATGCTGTTTGAGTGCCATTACCGAATGAATTTGTTCCCATAAGGTCAAATGTAAATTAGATTAGTCAATTCAGACCCCCAAAAATACACTTACAAAAGCACTTACGAAAGTACACTTACATAGTTGTTCGAGTCTGGAGGTGAACGAAAACCGAGGGTCCACTGTATATACTCCAGAATGAATAAAATATGTCATTATCTATGAGAGAACTGGCAGTAGTGTTATTGTTATTGGGTTTATAAGGGCCACTGACCATAAGCCGTGGTGGTGGTTGGTGGCAGCAGAAAGCCACCACAACTATTCACACAATGTACATACATAATTAATAAAAAAGAAATATTTACACTTTAATTTATAAATAAGAAATACAGTGGAACCCCGACTTACGATGTTATCATCTTACGTTATTTTCGATAACCGATATTTATAACGTAAGAAATTTGATTGTGACTTACGATGTTTGCTTCGTTTACCGACATTCGTACCGGACCTGTCCGCTTGGCGCCCAGCTGAGCGCGCACTCCAGGGAGCGTCAGTGCTATTGTTTACAAGCGAGAGCGACCACCCACCCACACCCACGCATTCATACCAGTATATTGTCATTATTCCACTGTTTTTAGTGCTTGCAACTGCTAAATAAGCTACCATGGGTCCAAGGAAAGATCCTAGTGCTAAGCCTGTGGCAAAGAGGAACAGAAATATATGTACGATAGAAGTGAAGAAGGAGATAATAGAAAAATATGAAAGTGGAGTGCGTATCAGTGAGCTGGCCAGGCTGTATGGTAAACCCTATTCTACCATCGCTACCATTGTGGATAAGAAATATTCAAGTAAAATCAAGGAAGCTGTTGTTGCAAAAGGTGCATCTGTGATCACAAAACACAGACCACAAGTGCTGGAAAATGTGGAAAGGTTGTTGTTGGTGTGGATCAACGAGAAACAGTTAGCAGGAGATACTGTTTCGGAGGGAATAATATGTGAAAAAGCAAGGCAGTTGCATGATGATCTCCTTAAGAAAATGCCTGCAACGAGTGAAGTGAGCGAATTTAAAGCCAGCAGAGGCTGGTTTTACAAATTTAAGAATCGAAGTGGCATACATAGTGTTGTGAGGCATGGTGACGCAGCCAGTTCTGACAAAAGTGCGGCTGAAAAATATGTTCCTGAATTCCAGGAGTACCTAGAGGCTGAACAATTCCTCCCCCAACAAGTGTTTAATTGTGATGAAACAGGCCTGTTTTGGAAGAAAATGCCCAACAGGACCTACATTACTCAGGAGGAAAAGGCACAGCCAGGACATAAGCCTATGAAAGACAGGCTAACTTTGATGCTTTGTGCCAATGCCAGTGGTGATTGCAAAGTGAAGCCTTTACTGGTGTATCTTTTGAAAATCCCGAGTGTTTGGCAGATGCGGTGTCAGCAAGTCTAACTTGTGTGTGATGTGGAAGTCTAACAAAAGGCTTGGGTCACAAAGGACATTTTCTTAGATTGGTTCAATGAAGTGTTTGGCCCCAGTGTGAAGAAATATCTATTGGACAATAATTTGCCACTTAAGTGCCTCCTGATAATGGACAATGCTCCTTGTCATCCTCCAAACTTGGTAGAGAAAATTGTGGAGGAGTTTAAATTCATCAAAGTGAAGTTCTTGCCCCTAATACCACTCCTCTCCTCCAGCCCATGGACCAGCAGGTCATTTCCAACTTTAAAAAACTCTATACCAAAGCAATGTTTCAAAAGTGCTTTGATGTGACCACAGACATGAACATAACCCTAAGAGAATTTTGGAAAAACATTTCCATATGCTGCATTGTGTACACCTTATAGGTAAGGCTTGGGAGGGAGTGACTACCAGGACTTTGAACTCTGCCTGGAGAAAATTGTGGCCAGACTGTGTCCTAGAGAGGGATTTTGAAGGTTTTGGGGCTGAGCCTCAGAACCCTGAGCCTGAGCCTGAGCCTGTTTTGGAAGAAATTGTGGAATTGGGCAAGTCTTTGGGGTTAGAGGTGAGTGGTGAGGATGTGGAACAGTTGGTGGAGGAGCACAAGGAAGAGCTAACCACTGAAGATCTGCAAGAGCTTCAACAGCAACTGGAACAAGAGACCAGAGGTCAGGACAATGGTTCAGAGGAGGAGGTGGAGGTGGAACAAAAATGGAAGAATGTGCCTTCTTCAAGGATTAGGGAGATCTGTGCCAAATGGAGTGATGTGCAAGCATTTATGGATGAATATCACCCTAACCATGCTGTTGCAGGCCGTGCTGGCAACCTGTACAATGACACAGTGGTGTGTCATTTCAGGGATGTGTTAAAGAATCGCCAGACACAGAGCTCCCTGGACAAATTTGTTGTTAGAAAGAGGTCTAGTGACTCTCAAGCTGGTCCTAGTGGCATTCAAAGAAAAGGGAAGTAACCCCAGAAAAGAACTTACCACCTGCAGTGTTAATGGAAGGGTTTCCCCCTTTCCCAAACACTAGCATACTACTCCACCTTCTCCCCTCCTCCCGTCCTCCACACATCAACAACTCTTCAATAAATGTAAGTGACATGTTATTGTACAATATTTGCATGTGTATTTATGTATTCTTTATTCAATTATTTATTATTTAATGTCCAAAAGTTCTAAAAATATTTTATTTAACTACTTTTGGAAGTCTTGGACGGATTAAATTTATTTCCATTATTTCTTATGGGGAAAATTGATTCGTTTAACGATTGTTTCGCCTTAAAATATGCCCTCTCTGACGGATTAATATCGTAAGTCGGGGTACCACTGTATTTACACTTTAATTTATAAATAAGAAATATTTACACTTTAATTTATAAATAAGAAATATTCACACTTATATAAATAAGAAATATTTACACTTACCTTGGAGGAGATGTTGGCAGAGGGCGGCTCTGGTTTCAGTGCCCTATACAGTGGACCCTTGGTTAACGAATACCCCAGAAATCGTACAATTATGTACGTATAATATTGTAAGTGCATGTGGAAGTGTTTTTTTGGGGGTCTGAAATAGACTAACCTACGTGACATTATTTCTTAAGGAAGTAAATTCGTTCGGTAATGGCACTTGACCAGGCTTCTGGGATGAAGTTTTTTCGTTAACCGAGAGTCCACTGTATTCCTAAAACAAACAATGGAGGAGTTAAGTTTCGTGTCATCATTTTTCTATCGATTAATGGCTTAACTTACTTGCTACACTGTTAATGCTACACTTTATCGCTGGCTGGTACTATAACCTTTATCGACTCCACTTTGATACTTTGCTACGATTTCTTTCTTTAATTCTATGGTGTTCCTAACTTTCTTTACAAAAGGACTGGCACTAGGAGCTTTCTTTGGGCCCATGGTGGCTTATTTAGCAGTCACACACAATAATCAAGGGCCAAAAACAATGGATTGTTAAGAAATGTTTTGTATGAACTTGCAGGATAATGTTCACTCAACCAGAAACAATGCTACACTGCCTGAGAAAGTGTGTGGGAGACGGGCTTGCAGGCTTTGTATGTGCGATGGGCACTGGACAGGTTCTGTACCATGAATGCAAACGGAGCCAATCACCGAAAACGGAGGTAATATTTCCACGAAAAAAGTGCCCGAAAACTGAAATCACCGAAAATAGAGATACACGAAAACGGAGGGTTGACTGTAATTGTATTTACATTAATTTTTATGGGAAATATTAATTCAGTTATCAGCCGTCTTGGTGTTAGGCCGATCTTCTGGAATGGATTATATCCAATAATCAAGGTTCCACTGTATTGGCACATGATATACAGTGGACCCCCGGATTACGTACTTATTTCATTCCAGAATGCTGTTCAAGTGCCGTTACCAAACGAATTTATTCCCATAAGGAATAACGTAAATTAGATTAGTCCTTTTAGACCCCCAAAAATACACTTACAAAAGAACTTACAAAAATACACTTACATAATTGTTTGAGTTTGGAGCAGTACGTAATCCGGGGGTCCACTGTACACCTGGAGTTTACCTGGAGAGAATTCCAGGGGTCAACACCCCTGCGGCCCGGTCTGTGACCAGGCCTCCTGTTGGACCAGAGCCTGATCAACCAGGCTGTTACTGCTGGCCACACGCAGTCCAACGTACGAACCACAGCCTGGCTGGTCAGGTACCGACTTTAGGTGCCTGTCCAGTACCTTGACTTACGAGTGCCCCAATTTATGAGTTTTCCGAGTTACAAGCCTTCGCTCAATCGATTTTTTGCTTTGAGTGCAAGCCAAAATCCGAGTTACGAGCAAGCTTCAGATACACCACCACTCACATGAGATAGAGGAAATATAAAAAACCTCGATAATAACCAATGTGTAACATCCTTTCAATTTTGATACCACTGGTAGTGTCATCCTGCCAGAATGTTCTATAATGTATGCCCTAAGAGAAACAATTCTGGAACATGTGTAATACATGTTTGGCAGGACAGCTGGTTGGGTGGCCAGCTGGCTGGGTGGCTGTCTGATTTGCTTTGGCTGTCTCTATCTCCTTCTGTCTGTCTGTATCTATCTCTGTCTCTGTCTATTTGTGTTTCTATCTCTGTCTCTGTCTATCTCTGTCTCTATCTCACAGGTACACATAAATACAGTTATACATACAGTCATCCCTCCGTTTTCGTGTATCTCTGTTTTCATGTATTTCAGTTTTCGTGCATTTTTTTCAGGGAAAATTTACCTCTGTTTTCGTGTGATTCCCTCCATTTTCGTGCTTGGTCCGGAACCCTGTCCAGTGCCCAGCGCACATACAAAGCCCGCAAGCCCGCCTCCCACGCACATTCTCAGGCAGTGTAGCATTGTTTCTGGTTGAGTGAACATTATCCTGCGAGTTCATACAAAACATTTCTTAACAATCCATTGTTTTTGGCCCTTGATTATTGTGTGTGACTGCTAAATAAGCCACCACGGGCCCAAAGATAGCTCCTAGTGTCAGTCCTTTGGTAAAGAAAGTGAGGAACACAATAGAATTAAAGAAAGAAATCGTAGCAAAGTGGTGAGAGGCAGTGCTGATGAGAGGCAGTGGTGGTGAGAGGCAGTGGTGGTGAGAGGCAGTGGTGGTGAGAGGCAGTGGTGATGAGAGGCAGTGGTGATGAGAGGCAGTGGTGATGAGAGGCAGTGGTGATGGGAGGCAGTGGTGGGGAGAGGCAGTGGTGGTGAGAGGCAGTGGTGATGAGAGGCAGTGGTGAGAGGCAGTGGTGATGAGATGCAATGGTGGTGAGAGGCAGTGGTGATGAGAGGCAATGGTGGTGAGAGGCAGTGGTGATGAGAGGCAGTGGTGCTTGTTTGTTGGTTGAGGCAGTGTTAGAGGCAGTGGTGGTAAGAGGCAGTCTTAATGTAGAGTGAGAGGTGAGTAAACAAGATTAAATGAATAAACGAGAGAGAATGAGAGTGTAGAAGTTTCGGTAGTTTTGTCAACAAACCAGTTGTTGTTGTTGTTGCTGCTGCTGCTGTTGTTGTTACCAGCCAGCCTGGACAGGAATGATTCCTGTTCACCTTGAAGCGACTGGAAATAAGTGATCTAATGCAGTTAGCATTACAAACTCCGTTTTCTCTTATACTAATGCGTCTGAAGGAGGAAAGAATAGGAAGATGTTTTCATAGCTGGACCGAGTATGCCCGCCACCACATTCGTAATGAGACACATATTTTATTCATTCTAGAGTGTATATCACGTTTTTATGTTATTTATATTGTTTATTATGTCATACTAGATGAATTGTGATAGATAAATAAGCCGTAGAGCTGATATTAGTGTCAAATTGAAGCATTTTGTCCTGCCTCCCAACAATAAACTCGCCTCCCTCTCTCCTCTCTATCTTCCATACACCAACAAGAGTCGCCAATAAAAGTAAGTGTGATGTTAAATGTTCATTTATACATGTTATTAGTGCTTTATATTTATTTGTTATTCTTTTCTGTATGTAAATCTATATTTAATCTCTAAAAAATTATTTTTTGTTAATACTCCTGGGTGTCTGAAACAGATTACGTAATTGAATTTACATTATTTTTTTATGGGGAAAATGGCTTCAGTTTTCGTTGATTTCAGTTTTAGTCGATCCCTCTGGAACGGATTAAGCACGAAAACGGAGGGACCACTGTAGTGTAAATTTCCTAGGATAACCCAAAAAATCCAGACAAAGTGCTATACAGTGGTACCCTGAGTTTCGAACAAAATTCATTCCAGAATGCTGTTCAAGTGCTGTTACCGAACAAATTTTTTCCCATAAGGAATAATGTAAATTAGATTAGTCTATTTCAGACCCTGAAAAATACACTTACAAAAGCACTAACAATAATAAACATACATAATAGGTCAAGTTGGGAGCTGTTCGAAACTCGGGGTTCCACTGTACTATGCTTGTAGATATAAGGCATAATAAGCATGACTGGCAAGTAATACACATTTTCACTTGTTCAGGAATCAGACATGACGACTCTACATCGTGTGTAATACCTGTTGGTTCATGAGCAGCTCTCTCTCTGAGACAGAGAGACAAGTAGAGAAACAGGAAGACAGAAACACAGGCAGACACAAAGACATATAAGCAGAGACAGAGATAAACAGACAGAGCTAGACAGACAGGCAAATAGACAGAAACAGATAGACAGACAGACAGACAGACAGACACAGTTCCTCACAAGAGATTAATGCAAAAGCTAGAGGATCAGGCACACGTAACAGGAAAAGCACTGCAATGGATCAGAGAATATCTGACAGGGAGGCAACAACGAGTCATGGTACGTGACGAGATGTCAGAGTGGGCACCTGTGACGAGTGGAGTTCCACAAGGGTCAGTCCTAGGACCTGTACTGTTTTTTGGGATATGTGAATGACATAACGGAAGGGGTAGACTCAGAAGTGTCACTATTTGCAGATGATGTGAAGTTAATGAGAAGAATCAAATCAATCGAGGATCAGGCAGGACTACAAAGAGACCTGGACAGGCTGCAAGCCTGGTCCAGTAAGTGGCTCCTTGAATTTAACCCTGCCAAATGTAAAGTCATGAATATCGGGGAAGGGCAAAGAAGACCGCAGACAGAGTATAGTCTAGGTGGCCAAAGACTGCAAACCTCACTCAAAGAAAAGATCTTGGGGTGAGTATAATACCGAGCACATCTCCTGAGGCACACATCAATCAGATAACTGCTGCAGCATACGGGCGGCTGGCAAACCTAAGAATAGCGTTCCAATACCTCACTAAGGAATCATTCAAGACTCTGTATACCATATACGTCAGGCCCATACTGGAGTATGCAGCACCAGTTTGGAACCCACACCTGGTCAAGCACGTCAAGAAATTAGAGAAAGTGCAAAGGTTTGCAACAAGACTAGTCCCAGAGCTAAGGGGATTGTCCTACGAAGAAAGGTTAAGGGAAATCGGCCTGACGACACTAGAGGACAGGAGGGTTAGGGGAGACATGATAACGACATATAAAATACTGCGAGGAATAGATAAGGTGGACAGAGACAAGATGTTCCAGAGAGGGACACAGAAACAAGGGGTCACAATTGGAAGTTGAAGACTCCTATGAGTCAAAGGGATGTTAGGAAGTATTTCTTCAGTCATAGAGTTGTCAGGAAGTGGAATAGCTTAGAAAGCGACATAGTGGAGGCAGGAACCATACATAGTTTTAAGACTAGGTTTGATAAAGCTCATGGAGCAGGGAGAGAGAGAGGACCTAGTAGCAATCAGTGAAGAGGCGGGGCCAGGAGCTATGACTCGACCCCTGCAACCACAAATAGGTGAGTACAAATAGGTGAGTACAGAAACAAACAGATAGGCAGACATGTTTATGTGTAACAGTGAAAAATAAAGCCAAGGCAGTGCACGATCATCAAATGTCACTCCAATGCTTCACTGTCAGGAGTGGAGTGACACTCATCTTACACCGTGCTTCAAGGAGTTTCATATATATACTCCAGCATTTCTAAAACATTGCTGGGACCTGACAAAAAAAGGCAAAAATCATTTCTTATTTATAAATACAGTGGTACTCCGAGTTTCGTACAGCTCCCAACTCGAACAATTATGTAAGTGTATTTATTTTAAGTGCTTTTGTAAGTGTATTTTTGGGGGTCTGAAATGGACTAATCTACTTTACATTATTCCTTATGGGAACAAATTCGTTCGGTAATGGCACTCGAACAGCCTTCTGGAACGAATTATGGCTGAAACTCGGGGAACCACTGTACATTTTTTCTTATTTAAAACCCCATAACAAAAAAAATTGGGGTGGTTTCAATTAATTTCAATGAGGAAAATTGATTTGATATACGAACAAACTGAGATACAAGCTCAGTCACAGAACGAATTAAACTCGTGAGTCAAGGTACCACTGTACAAGGAGAAATGATCTCCTAGGTTGAGCCATAACTGACAGATAAGGAACAGTTTGCACAAATGGGGGAGAAATCAGGATGGGGTCCCATTACAAGTGGGTCAGTATTATCATCCTTGTTTATAATCTACATAAACATACAGAAGAGGGAATAAATGGTGACATACATCTACCAATGACACTAAATAAGCCATCAGATAATTTCTGATGAGGCTGCAGGAAAGCTGCAGGATGTCCTGGATTGGTTGCAGAAGTGGCAGATGCAGATCAATGCAGACAAATGTATGGTTTCATTATTAGGAAAAGAAAATAACACTTATAAGATCAATTCTGCAGATCTTAGTCAAAGTGAATGCAAAAAATATTTACGAAGACAATGGTGCACAAATCTTCACAACAAAGCTAACAGGATTCTTGGTTTCATATCAAGAAGTATAAATAATAAAAGTTTAAAGCTTATATTTCAACTTGACAATACAGTAGAACCCCATATCTGTGGTTTCAGTTATCCACGGTTTACTGTGGCCCAAAAATATGTACCTCTTAATTTTGCACAATAATGGTCCCAAAATACAAAAGCAAAAAAGCTGGCAGTCCTTCAAAGCCTAAGAGAAGCTGTGAAGTGCTTCCCATCAGTCAAAAAGTGATAATTCACCTCTTATTGTGTAATTTATCAATTAAACTTTATAATAGGTATGTATAGGACTTATATACAGGTTGGCCATCACTAATCCAGCAATCAGTAATCCGGTTCCATCAGTAATCTGGTACTAATTTCAGCTAGCATAATTTCAAATTTTTGGGGTCGCCACACCAACCTACTGCTACTGTTTGGTGGCACTACTTGCTGCATAAGTCATTCCAATTTCTATTTTTTTTTCCATTTATTGTTATAACCTGCTCAGTTTTAGGCATAGCCATGGTTCCAATGAATAAAAGAAATGCTTCTCGTTGTGTAAAACACATACACCATACACTGTCCATAAAAGATAAGGTGGCTTTGAAGCCACTGTCAGTCGCCGTGAGCTCAGATCACTCGGATAAGCTGTGACCAGTAAATTTGGGCCTACATATGAGAGAATAGGTCTGTGTGGTAAGTTTGCACTATACAAAAAAATCCTGCAGTACGCAGTGCACAATGAGAAAAAACTGCGACTGTGTTTTTGGTGTAAAACTGACTTTGCGGTGAATTTTCATACAGTGTTTATGGTTGTACAGTGGTCCCCCGAGTAACGAAAAAACTTCATCCCAGAAGCCTGCTAAAGTGCCATTACCAAACGAATTTACTCCCTTAAGGAATAATGTCACATAGGTTAGTCTATTTCAGGCCCCCAAAAATACACTTCCACAAGCACTTACAATATTATACATACGTACATAATTGTACAATTTCCGGGATGTTCGTTACTCGGGGGACCACTGTATTCTCCTTTTTATGGTCTCATTTGATAGAATGGAAGATATAGTACAGAAATGGATATGATTTTGATTGGTTTCACAACGGAAAGTACCTTGAAATTGAGCTCAAAATAGCGAAAATGTTCGATTTTTGCCAATATTCAAGAGTAAACAAATGACGTCAGCGTCCAAAAAGGGTTCAACTAGCCAGTCTAATACGCAGTCACGAATGGGTTGACATTATTTATACAATTGTTACAATAATGCAGTAGTCTACATAACAGTAAATCCTCCATTTCGTGTGTGAATAAAAAATTAAAATGGAAAGCAAGTGTAATATAAGAGGGGCCTGGAGATGTGACTAATGAAGAGAAAATGTTATTTTAGTGCCAGGAATGTCTGCATTGTTTACTCTGGACCCTATTTTGAAATTGGCATCTCATGAAATTTGTGTGAAATTGTCCAAATTACTGATTTCTGACCACTTTATTGGGTAGCTGAAATAGGTAAATGGGCAGTTTCTTGTACTCAGTCGACAGAATAGAAGGAATACTAACAAATTGGTAGACTGGAACACTGGAATGGGCCAAAAACAGGGCGTACAGTGGATGAAATCGCCGATGCGTAAATACAGCCATTAGGTTAAGTGTATTCTAACCTAACCACTCTGTAATCCGGCAAAATCACTAATCCGGCACCCTACAGATCCCAATGGTGCCAGATTAGTGATGGTCAACCTGTATAGGGTTTGCTACTATCCACGGTTTCTGTATCCACTGCAGGTCCTTGGAACATATCCCCCGCGGATACAAAGGTCCTACTCTATATCCTGATAAGGCCTCATATATAGTATGTATGTTGGTCAGTTATGGTCTTCATGTTACAGAATGGATATAAATGTAGTGAAAAACAAAAAGAATGATGATAAAGTTGATACATGTTTCAGAAACCTTACACAGAAAGATAGGCCTCACGACACTGAATTTGCACTCTCTGTAATGATACAGAATTCTGGAAGATATGACTAAAGTGTACAATTGAAAAACAGGAATAAATAAAGGGAATATAACTGATGTGCAGAAAGCATCTTAACAAAAGAGAATTCACATTAATGGTCTCAAGTGATAAAAATTTAGATTTAGAAAATATAGGGAAGTACAGTGGAACCCCGGTTAACGAAAAAATTCATTGCAGAAGCCTGCTCAGTGCCATTACTGAACGAATTTACTTCCTTAAGAAATAATGTCATTTAGGTTAGTCTATTTCAGACCCCCAAAATACACTTCACAAGCACTTACAATATTATACTTACATAATTGCACGATTTCCGGGGTGTTCGTTAACCGGGGTTCCACTGTACTGGTCGGGAAATAGAGCCGTAGATGTGTGGAAAAAACTGCCAGAAGTATCACTGGGGACAAACTAACAGGCCTACTGCAAGGTTCTGTTCCTTTTCATTTTCTTATCTTCTCATAATTCCAATTCTAAAGATGTTAAATTTATTAATACAGTGGTTCCTCGACTTTCGGTCATAATCCATTCCAGGAGCTAGACCTTAACTCAAAAATTTTGAAAGTCGAAACCTTATTTCCCATAAGAAATACAGTGAACCCTCGGTTAGCGATGGCGTCGGATACCGATAAAATCGGTTAGCGATACATTTTTACGTCAAAATATTCACTCAGTTTACAATGATCCCCTCGGTTTACGATATTCGTCCTGAACGCTTTCGCGTGGCCCAGCTGTGCGGGCACTCCAGGGAGCGTCAGTGTGCTTGTGTTTACAAGCGAGAGCGACCACCACCCACTCCACCCACGCATTCATACCAGTACAGTGGTCCCTCCATTTTCGAGTATCTCTGTTTTCGTGTGTTTCCGTTTTCGTGCAGTTTTTTCGGGGAAAATTTACCTCTGTTTTCGTGTGATTCCCTCCGTTTTCGTGCTTGGTCCGGAACCCTGTCCAGTGCCCAGCGCACATACAAAGCCCGCAAGCCCGCCACCCACGCACATTCTCAGGCAGTGTAGCATTGTTTCTGGTTGAGTGAACATTATCCTGCGAGTTCATACAAAACATTTCTTAACAATCCATTGTTTTTGGCTCTTGATTATTGTGTGTGACTGCTAAATAAGCCACCACGGGCCCAAAGAAAGCTCCTAGTGTCAGTCCTTTGGTAAAGAAAGTAAGTAACACCATAGAATTAAAGAAAGAAATCGTAGCAAAGTGGTGAGAGGCAGTGGTATGAGAGGCAGTGGTGGTAGAGGCAGTGGTGGTGAGAGGCAGTGGTGGTGAGAGGCAGTGGTGGTGAGAGGCAGTGGTGATGAGAGGCAGTGGTGATGAGAGGCAGTGGTGATGGGAGGCAGTGGTGGTGAGAGGCAGTGGTGGTAAGAGGCAGTGGTGGTGAGAGGCAGTGGTGGTGAGAGGCAGTGGTGATGGGATGCAGTGGTGGTGAGAGGCAGTGGTGGTGAGAGGCAGTGGTGGTGAGAGGCAGTGGTGGTAAGAGGCAGTCTTAATGTAGAGTGAGAGGTGAGTAAACAAGATTAAATGAATAACAGAGAGAATGAGAGTGTAGAAGTTTCGGAAGTTTTGTCAACAAACCAGTTGTTGTTGTTGCTGCTGCTATTGTTACTAGCCAGCCTGGACAGGAATGATTTCTGTTCACTCCTTGAAGCGACTGGAAAGAAGCGGTGGTAGAGGCGGTGATGAGAGGCAGTGTTGATGAGAGGCAGTGGTGGTGAGAGGCAGTGGTGGTGAGAGGCAGTGGTGGTGAGGCAGTGGTGGTGAGAGGTAGTGGGGGTGAGAGGCAGTGGTGGTGAGAGGCAGTGGTGGTAAGAGGCAGTCTTAATGTAGAGTGAGAGGTGAGTAAACAAGATTAAATGAATAAACGAGAGAGAATGAGAGTGTAGAATGTTCGGGAGTTTTGTAAACAAACCAGTTGTTGTTGTTGCTGCTGTTACCAGCCAGCCTGGACAGGAATAATTTCTGTTCACTCCTTGAAGCGACTGGAAAGAAGTGATCTAATGCAGTTAGTATTACAAACTCCGTTTTCTCTTATACTAATGCGTCTGAAGGAGGAAAGAATAGGAAGATGTTTTCATAGCTGGACTGAGTATGCCCGCCACCACATTCATAATGACACACATATTTTATTTATTCTAGAGTGTATATCAGGTTTTTATGTTATTTATATTGTTTATTATGTCATATTAGATGAATTGTGATTGATAAATAAGCTGTAGAGCTGATATTATTGTCAAATTGAAGCATTTTGTCCTGCCTCCCAACAATAAACTCGCCTCCCTCTCTCCTCCTCTCCATCTTCCATACACCAACAAGAGTCACCAATAAAAGTAAGTGTGATGTTAAATGTTCATTTATACATGTTATTAGTGCTTTATATATATTTCTTATTCTTTCTGTATGTAAATCTATATTTCATCTCAAAAAATAATTTTTCTTAATACTCCTGGGTGTCTGAAACGAATTAATTGAATTTACATTATTTCTTATAGGGAAAATGGCTTCAGTTTTCGTTGATTTCAGTTTTTAGTCGATCCCTCTGGAACGGATTAAGCACGAAAACGGAGGGACCACTGTATATTGTCATTATTCCACTGTTTTTAGTGCTTGCAACTGCTAAATAAGCTACCATGGGTCCAAAGAAAGCTCCTAGTGCCAGCCCTGTGGTAAAGAGGCTCAGAAATACAGAAGAACTGAAGGAGATAGTAATAGAAAAATATGAAAGTGGAGTGCATATCACTGAGCTGGCCAGGCTGTATGGTAAAGCCTATTCTACTATCGTATCACTGAGCTGGCCAGGCTGTATGGTAAAGCCTATTCTACCATAGCTACCATTGTGGCCAAGGGAAACACACGTAAAATCAAGGAAGCTGTTGTTGCAAAAGGTGCATATGTGATCACAAAACAGAGATTGCAAGTGCTGGAAGATGTGGAAAATTTGTTGTTGGTGTGGATCAACGAGAAACAGTTAGCAGCAGACAGTGTTTGCAGGAAATAATATGTGAAAAAGCAAGGCAGTTGCATGATGATCTCAGTCAAGAAAATGCCTGAACGAGTGCTGAAGTGAACGAATTTAAAGCCAGCAAAGGCTGGTTTCAAAGATTTAAGAATCGAAGTGGCATACATAGTGTTGTGAGGCATGGTGACGCAGCCAGTTGTGACAAAAGTGCGGCTGAAAAATATGTGCAGGAATTCCAGGGGTACACAGAGCCGGAACAATTCCAACCCCAACAAGTGTTCAATTGTGACGAAACAGGCCTGTTTTGGAAGAAAATGCCAAACATGACCTTCATTACACAGGAGGAAAAGGCACTCCCAGGACATATGCCTATGAAAGACAGGCTAACTTTGATGCTTTGTGCTAATGCCAATGGTGATTGCAAAGTGAAGCCTTTATTGGTGTATCATTCTGAAAGTCCCCGAGTGTTTGGCAGATGCGGTATTACCAAGTCTAATTTATGTGTGATGTGGAAGTCTAACAAAAAGGCATGGGTCACAAAGGACATTTTCTTAGATTGGTTTAATGGCGTGTTTGGCCCCAGTGTGAAGAAATATCTCAAGGAAAATAATTTGCCACTTAAGTGCCTCCTGATAATGGACAATGCTCCTTGTCATCCTCCAAACTTGGTAGAGAAAATTGTGGAGGAGTTTAAATTCATCAAAGCGAAGTTCTTGCCCCCTAATACCACTCCTCTCCTCCAGCCCATGGACCAGCAGGTCATTTCAAACTTTAAAAAACTGTACACCAAAGCAATGTTTCAAAAGTGCTTTCATGTGACCACAGACATGAATATAACCCTAAGAGACTTTTGGAAAAATCATTTCCATATCCTGCATTGTGTAAACATTATAGGTAAGGCTTGGGAGGGAGTGACTATCAGGACTTCGAACTCTGCCTGGAGAAAATTGTGGCCAGACTGTGTCCTAGAGAGGAATTTTGAAGGTTTTGGGGCTGAGCCTCAGAATCCTGAGCCTGAGCCTCAGCCTGTTGGTTGAGGAGCACAGGAAGAGCTAACCACTGAAGATCTGCAAGAGCTTCAACAGCAACTCAACAAGAGACCAAGGTCAGGACAATGGTTCAGAGGAGGAGAAGGTGGAACAGAGATGGAAGAAGGTGCCTTCTTCAGTGATTACGGAGATTTGTGGAATGTGGAGCAGGGTGCAAGGCTTTATGGATGAATATCACCCTAACCATGCTGTTGCAGGCCGTGCTGGCAACCTGCACAATGACACTATGGTGTCCCATTTCAGGGATGTTTTAAAGAATCGCCAGACACAGAGCTCCCTGGACAGATTTTTGTTAGAGAGGGTCCAGTGACTCTCAACCTGGTCCTAGTGGCATTAAAAGAAAAAGGCCAGTAACCCCAGAAAAGAACTTGCCTGCAGTGTTAATGGAAGGGGATTCCCCTTCAAACACTAGCATACTACTCCATCCTTTCCCCTCCTCCCGTCTTCCACACATCAACAACTCTTCAATAAATGTAAGTGACATGTTATTGCACTATATTTACATGTATTTCTTTATTGTTCATAAACTTGTGTACATAAATGCATGTCTTATGTTGTAAAAAAAATATTTTATTTTACTACTTTTGGAAGTCTGGAACGGATTAATTTTATTTCCATTATTTCTTGGGGAAAATAGAATCGGATAACGATATTTTCGGTTACAGATAAGCCTCTGGGACGGATTAATATGCTAACCGAGGGTCCACTGTAATGTAAATACAATTAATCCGTTTCCACCAAAATATTCACAAAAAATTCATTTTTTAAAGAATAAATACTATAGTTTTACATACAGAAAACAATGAGAAATAAATATAAAGCACTAGGCCTGGTCACGGACCGGGCGCGGCGTTGACCCTGGAATTCTCTCAGGTAGACTAATTATAATGGACAAATGAACAGTTAAATAAGTTTTACCTTTATTGAAGACTTGTTGGCATATGAGAGAGTCAGGAGAGTTTGTTAGGAGGCAGGACAAGATAGTCCTTCAATATGACAATAATATCAACTCTACAGCTTATTTATCTAGCACAATTCATCTAATATGACATAATAAACAATATTAATAACATAGAAACATGATATAAACTCTAGAATGAATAAAACATGGCATTACAAATGTAAGGACTGGTGGTAGTGTTATTGTTGTTGTTGGGTATAAGGGCCACTGACCATAAGCCGTGGTGGTGGTCGGCGGCAGCAAGCCACCACCACTATCACACAAACAATGTGCATAATTTATAAATAAGAAATATTTACACTTTATAAAAGAAATATTCACACTTATATAAATAAAAATATTTACTTACCTTGGAGGAGATGGTGGCAGAGGGCGGTGCTCTTGTCAGTGTCCCTATTGCTAGCGCATGAGGTACGGGGTTCGATCCCTGGTACGCATGGAAACATTAGGACGTGTTTCCTTTGGACACCTGCTGTCTCCGTTCATAGCAGTAAAATAGGTACAGTGGGCCCCGAGTAACGAACAAAATTCATTCCAGATGCCTGCTCAAGTGCCATTACCGAACAATTTACTCCCTTAAGAAATAATGTCAAGCAGGTTAGTCCATTTCAGACCCCCAAAAATACATTTACAAAAGCACTTACAATATTATACGTACTTACATAATTGTCGATTTCCGAGGTGTTCGTTACTGGGGTCCACTATTCCTCAAACAACATTGTAGGAGTTAAGTTTCGTGTCGTCATTTTCTATCTCCTAATGCTAGCTTACTTAAGTAAGTTTATTTAGGTATACACAAATCCAGGTACATAGATTATCATACATAGCAGCATATGTGTAGAAAACCTAGGATAACCAAGAAAGTCAGACAGAGTGACTTATTTCCATTGCTACACTGTTAATGCTATAGCCTTTATCGACTTATGAAGCTTCTTTGGACCCATGGTGACTTATTTCACAGTGACAATCACTAAACCAGTAATAAACACAATAAATTTATTGTGAAATGTTTGAATGAGCGCGCTGGGTAATG
The DNA here is from genome assembly GCA_009830355.1 of Cherax destructor. Taxonomy (NCBI): domain Eukaryota; kingdom Metazoa; phylum Arthropoda; class Malacostraca; order Decapoda; family Parastacidae; genus Cherax; species Cherax destructor. The sequence goes on from WNWK01003928.1 coordinate 84,693, forward strand.
TTTTCTCAATGGTAAACAACGCTAGACTGGTTCATGACGCCTGCGCGGTGAGGCACGCAAGCGCGGGCAGGTGGACAGGTCTGGTACCCGGACCGATAGTCGAGGAATGACCGGTTGGCGAGAGAAATTTGACCGAAAAAAGCCATCGAAACTCGAAATCACCGATAGTCGGACTGACCGAAAGTCGAGGGACCACTATACAGTATTAATTATAAAATTACATCATAATATATAAAACTGAGTTACCTATAAAAAATAACGTGAATATTTTGCAGTGAATATAATGCAGAGAATTTGTAGTTTGGAAATTAGGAGGAGGTGCGGGATTACCAAAACCATTATCCAGAGGGCTGAGGAGGGTTGTTGAGGCGGTTTGGACATGTAGAGAGGATGAAACAAAATAGAATGACTTTGAGAGTGTATAAATCTGAAGTTTAGGGAAGGTGGGGTAGAGGTCGACCTAGGAAAAGTTGGAGGGAGAGGGTAAAGATTTTGTGTGCGAGGGCTTAGACTTCCACCAAGCATGCATGACTGTATTTGATAGGTGTGAATGGAGACAAATGGTTTTAGGACTTGACATGCTGTTGGAGTGTGAGCAAGGTAACATTTATGAAGGGATTCAGGGAAACCGGCAGGCCAGACTTGAGTCCTGGAGGTGGAAAAGGAGGGTTAATGTTGCAGTCTTATAACTGTAGTGTAAGCATGCCTCTGGCAAGACAGTGAGATGGAGTGAATGATGATGAAAGTTTTCTTTTCGGGCCACCCTGCCTTGGTGGGAAACGGCCGATGTGTTAATAAAAAAAAAAAAATTTACTACCACGTAACCAATAACAAGACATGCCACAAAATAAACCAAAGTTATTATAGTGGACCCCCGGATTATGATGGCATCGGATAATGATAAATTCGAAAGACGATACATTTTCCGTAAAATAATGGTTCAGTAAATTATGATGCGCTTGGAAAATGCTATTCGTCTTGAACGCGTACATGGCACAACGCTCCATCCAGAGTCAGTGTGCCATTGTTTACCAGCGAGTGAGTGCCACCCATGCATTCATACCATACATTTTGTCATTATTACACTGTTTTTAGTGCTTGCAACTGCTAAATAAGCCACCATGGGCCCAAAGAAAGCTCCTAGTGCCAGCCCTGTGGTAAAGGGCTGAGAGGGGAGAATGTGTCTTCTTAAGTGATTCAGTGATTCTACGATATGTTATGATACTAGAGCAGCAGGAGTTGATAAAGGCTATAGTGCCAGCCAGCGATAAAGTGTAGCATTAACAGTGTAGCAAGTTAAGCCATTAATCGATAGAAAAATGACGACACAAAACTTAACTCCTCCATTGTTGTTTGAGGTATAGGGCAACTGACAACACCGCTGTGTGTCTGGCGGCCATCACTATTTAAGGCGTATCTTTAGTGGCCTTCATACACCAACAACAAACACCACAACACCAGTCCTCGTATTCGTAATGATATTTTATTCATTCTACAGTATATGTCATGTTTCTATGTTATTAATACAGTCAACCGTCCGTTTTCGTGCATAATCCGTTCCTGAGGGATGCACTAAAACTGAAACACACAAAAACTGAAACCATTTTCCCCATAAGAAATAATGGAAACTCAATTAATCCGTTCCAGAAACCCAGAAGTTTGAAAAAAAAAATTGGGGGGGTAGGCCTTAAAGATAGATTTACATGCACAAATGAATGAACTGAATGTGACACATACCTTTATTGAAGACTGATGTTGCTGGATGGAAGAGAGGAGGAGGAGAGAGGGAAGAGACCTAATTTTGGAAGGGGAATCCCCTCCATAAAGACTCCAGGTACCAAGTCCTCATCTGGGGTAACTTCCCTTCTTTGTCTTTTAATCCCACTAGGACCAGCTTGCGAGTCACTGCACACCTGTGGCACTAAATATCTGTCCATAGAGCTCTGATGCTGGCATCTCTTTAAAATGTCCCTAAAATGGGAAAAGATATTGTCATTGAACATGTTGATGAGACAGATTGCAACATCTTTGTCAGGGTGATTTTCCTCCACAAATGAAATCACCTCACTTCACTTTGAACAGGCGTCCTTAATCTTTGAAGAAGGCACCTTACATCTCTCTGCCTCCTTCACTGAAGCAATTTCCTCAGTTCTGCTTTGATGTTGTTGCAGCTCAAGCTCTTGCAGCTCTTCAGTGGTTAGACCTTAATTGTGGTCCTCCACCAACACTTCCACATCCTGGCTACTCACATCCAACCCCATGGAAGTCCCCAATGCCACAATACTTTCCACAACTTCCATAGGCTCCTCAAGGTCAGCCTCAAACCCTTCAAAATCCCTCCCTGGGACACAACCTGGCCACAACTTTCTCCAAGCAGAGTTCATCGTCCTGGAAGTCACTCCCTGCCAAGCTTTTATCTATATGGCCTATGCAATGGAAGATATTGAAATGATCCTTCCAGAACTCTTTTAGGGTCAATTCAGAGTCATTGGTCATATTAAAGCACCTTTCAAACATTTCTTTGGTGTACAGTTTTTTGAAGTTTGCAATGACCTGCTGGTCCATGGGCTGGATGAGAGGAGTGGTGTTAGGAGGCTAGAACTTCACTATTACAAATTTGAAATCCTTAGACATTTGGTCTTCCAAGTCTTGAGGATGAACAGGAGCATTGTCCATTACCAGGAGGCACTTGAGCCCCAATTTATTTTCCAATAGATATTTCTTCACACTGGGGCAAAACACTTGATTAAACCATTCCAGGAAAATTTCCCTAGTGACCCATGCCTTAGTGTTAGACTTCCACATCACACAATTTACTCTTGTCAACACAGTATTTCTTGAACACTCTGAGAGTTTCAGAGTGATACACCAGTAAAGGCTTCACTTTGAAATCCCCACTAGCGTTACCACACAACATGAGAGTTAGCCTGTCTTTCATAGGCTTGTGTCCTGGGATTGCCTTTTCCTCCTGCGTTATGTAGGTCCTCCTTGGCATATTCTTCCAAAAGAGGCCTGTTTCATCACAATTAAACACTTGTTGGGTTTGAAATTTTCAGCCTCTACATATTCTTTAAAGTCGCGCACAAATTTTTCAGCCTCTTGTTTATCAGAACTGGCACCCTCACCATGCCTTACAACACTGTGTATGCCACTTCTCTTCTTGAATTTTTCGAACCAGCCTTTACTGGCCTTAAATTCATCAACAGCATCACTGGTTCCAGGCATTTTCTTGACAAGATCGGTATGCAACTGCCTTGCTTTTTCACAAATTAATGACTGCACAACACTGTCACCCACTAGCAGTTTTTTGTTTATCCACACCAATAACAATTTCTCCATATTTTCCATTGTTTGTGATCTCTGTTTCGTTATTGTATTCACCCCTTTCGCAACATTAGCTTCAGTGATTTCTTTTCTCCTAGCCACAATGGAACCGATGGTTGTTGGGGCCTTCTTATATATCCTGGCAAGCTCGGCAATACGTACACCACTATCATATTTTTCTATTATTTCTTTCTTCAGTTCTACGGTGTTCCTCATTTTCTTTACCAAAGAACTGGCACTAGGAGCTTTCTTTGGGCCCATGGTAGCTTATTTGGTAGTCACACACAATAATCAAGGGCCAAATATACAATGAATTGTTAATAAATGTTTTGTATGAACTCCTGGGATGATGTTCACTCAAGCATAAACAATGCTACACTGCGTGACAATGTGCGTGGGGGGTGCGTGGGTGGCGGTCTACAACCTTTGTATGTGCAGGGCACTGGTGGACAGGTCCCGTACCAAGCACGAAAATGGAGGTAATCACCGAAAACGGAGGTAAAATTTCCCGAAAAACTGCACGAAAACTGAAACACACGAAAACAGAGATACACGAAAACGAAGGGTTGACTGCATTGTTTATTATGTCATATTAGATGAATTGTAATAGATAAATAACCCATAGAGTTTATATTAGTGTCATTTTGAAGGACTATCTTGTCCTGTCCACAAACACACACCCCTGTCGCCGGCACAATTCCAAACATTCGCCAGAAACAGAACTCTCTGGAACACTTTTTTGAGCAACAGGGGTCCAGTGACTCAAGCTGGTCCTAGTGGCATTAAAAAACAAAAAAGGGAAGTAACCCAGGAAGAGGACTTGGTACCTGAAGTGTTAATGGAAGGGGATTCCCCTTCCAAACACTAGCAACTACTCCTTCCTCTCCCTTCCTCCCATCTTCCACACATCAACAACTCTTCAATAAAGGCAAGTGTCAAGTTATTACTGTTTTATGTACTTTATATCTCATTCTTTTCTGTGTAATTTAATGTGGAAACAATATTTATTTTAATACTTTTGGGTGTCTCAAACGGATTAATTGAATTTCCATTATTTCTAATGGGGAAAATAGATTCGGATTACATTATTTTCAGTTTAAGTTAAGCCCTCTGGAATGGATTAATCACGTAATCCAAAGGTCCACTGTATTGTTGAAAATCCCTGGTAACAATTTTTTATCAAAATCATCCGAAACTGATGTGGTTGTGCATGAACACACTTATCTGTTGAAGAAATTGTTATTTATAGACATATCAGCCATAATACAGTGGACCTTCGAAAATCAAACGGCTGGGCAATCGAACATATTGGAAATAGAACAAGAAAATCGATATACACAATCGAACAAAATATCACTAATCGAAAAGTGCGTACCAGACCTGTCCGCCCAGGCGCACTTGGGTACCTCAGCATGCAGGCCTGGAGAGCCAGTCTCGCATTGTTTACACTTGAGAGAACAATACCCTGCACGTTCATCCAGAGATTTCACAATTATAATTGTTTGGAGTTTGTTCATTAAGTGCGACTGTGAAATAAGCTACTATGGGTCCCAAGAAAGTTCCTAGTGGTACCCCTGGGATTAAGAAAGTGAGAAATACCATAGACACAAAGAAGGAAATACAGTGGTACCCGACTTACGGTATTAATCCGTCAGAGAGGGCATATTTTAAGGCGAAACAATCGTTAAACGAATCAATTTTCCCCATAAGAAATAATGGAAATAAATTTAATCCGTCCAAGACTTCCAAAAGTAGTTAAATAAAATATTTTTTAGAACTTTTTGACATTAAATAATACAAAATTTAATAAAGAATACCTAAATACACATGCAAATATTGTACAATAACATGTCACTTACATTTATTGAAGAGTTGTTGATGTGTGGAGGACGGGGGAGGGGAGAAGGTGGAGTAGTATGCTAGTGTTTGGAAGGGAATCCCTTCCATTAACACTGCAGGTACCAAGTCCTTTTCTGGGGTTACTTCCCTTTTTCTTTGAATGCCACTAGGACCAGCTTGAGAGTCACTGGACCTCTTTCTAACAATAAATTTGTCCAGGGAGCTCTGTGTCTGGCGATTCTTTAACACATCCCTGAAATGACACACCACTGTGTCATTGTACAGGGTGCCAGCACGGCCTGCAACAGCATGGTTAGGGTGATATTCATCCATAAATGCTTGCACCTTGCTCCACATTCCACAAATCTCTTTAATCCTTGATGAAGGCACATTCTTCCATTTTTGTTCCACCTCCTCCTCCTCCTCCTCTGAACCATTGTCCTGACCTCTGCTCTCTTGTTCCAGTTGCTGTTGAAGCTCTTGCAGATCTTCAGTGGTTAGCTCTTCCTTGTGCTCCTCCACCAACTGTTCCACATCCTCACCACTCACCTCTAACCCCAAAGACTTGCCCAATTCCACAATTTCTTCCAAAACAGGCTCAGGCTCAGGCTCAGGCTCAGGGTTCTGAGGCTCAGCCCCAAAACCTTCAAAATCCCTCTCTAGGACACAGTCTGGCCACAATTTTCTCCAAGGCAGAGTTCAAAGTCCTGGTAGTCACTCCCTCCCAAGCCTTACCTATAAGGTTGACACAATGCAGCATATGGAAATGTTTTTCCAAAATTCTCTTAGGGTTATTGTTATGTTATTTTCCCTTATTTATCATCAAGGTTCTACATGTACTAGCATAGGGTATTTACTTAAAAGGTCTTAGGGTAAAAGGAAGACAATATTTGGCTAAAAGATACTTACTCAGGTTTAGCTGCTGCATCTGAAAACTTAATTCCTTCACATTCCTTTTAAAGGTTATTTAAACCAACATTATAAAAATAGAGCTATATTAAGAAGTATATACATATAATATACAGGTCTCCACTCCTAAACATATAATCAGCCTTTCCCAAAGCACATGGCTCAGCTGCCACCTTCAACTCTCTCTTTCTCAACATTTCTTAACCCTCCAGTGTCTTGATACACTGAAGATCACAGAATGTCATGGTAACATCGATCTACAACCCTTCCCATTACCTTTTGGGCACTCATTCAGCCCTGAAGCCAAGATAAGATAAGCACCAACAACAACAGCTCACTCCAGCCGCCATTGTTCTCTCAGGAAGGGATTGTGGGAAGCCAGCATCTCTCTAAGCTCCTCCCCCTCAAAACATCCACATCACTTTGCATCCTCTCAACATATCTTAAGTTATTACAATGAGACATGCAACTTAATATATTTACTTAATTAAATGTGTGCATTATTTATATAACCTATTATATTGAGAGATCAGGTAATTCAGCTTTTAAGTTTAAGGATGGCCAAGCCTTTTAACCCAACTAGCAGTACTCCCGATTAATTCAATATAATTAGGCATTCATATGTTAATTAATTACAACAATACATGCTGGGTTCCATAGCCCCCATAACAAGTCCATAATACCCCATAACACCCCCACCTCCAGACGGAGTCTTATAAAGACGGAGTCTTATAAAGACGGAGTCTCACAAGCTAGCAGTGTCCCGCAGGATACGGCTAGGGAAAATAAGGTCTTAGCCTAAAAGGTGGTAGTAACACTACTAGAGGTTTTACATATACCCCAGCACCATAATTACTCTTCACTGTACAGTTATACAACAAGGTGACATACAACATGGCAATCTACAATCTCATGGCTCCACTGAACCTTCCCAGCATAAACATGCAATTCTGCCCTTACCATACACCAAACAAAACCCATGAATGGAACAGTACTAGAACAGAGTGCAGAGGTTACTAGAAAACAGTTTAACCACATCCCCATACTGCAGGGTGTAACCATTAACTACTTTAGTGGTTATCAACATAATACATTTTTACAATGCAAGGACTACACACAAAGCCCACTGTGAAAGCCAGCACCGACAGGCCTGTGCCTCCGCTGCGGTAAATCCAGCAGGCAACTGGTACTCCAGGATGGCATCTTCCTGATCAGGAGATGAGAGTAGAGCCAAACCCAGAGCAGTCAGGTATACCCCAGGCAGAAACTTCACCAAAAACATGTCAAGGTGTCTCTTACGTGGTGGCCGAACCAAAAAAAGTGAGACTCTCCAGTCAACACCCAAAATCCTTAAATGGTCAGGCACATACCCCCATCTTCCGAGGACCCCACTCCATACAGATCCTCCAACCTTATAAGGAGGAACTGCTATAGTACATGGAGGAGATACACGGGACCACTCAGGCAACCGTTGGACCGTTTCGTACTTAGAGCACACCAAGACACAAACAACATACCTCCCTGGACTTCTCATGTCACCGAAGGTTGTCAACTCTGCCTCAACTCACAATTACCAACTCTGACTCTCTTTTCTTGTCTGGCTCCAACCATCTCCTTCACAGTTGAATGGCTGGTAGGGAGCACTCAGGCCCGCCAAGAGTTCACCACTGCAAAAACAACAAGGTCAGCACAAGACAAACACTATGTACTAAGCATGCACCATTTATCTACATAAACATCTAGAAGAACCTCAGCAATCACAGACAAGACCCATCTTAAGAGTCTGATTTGGGTCACCATACATAGGAACAGGGTGAAACGATCCTGGGACATATACAGATGCAGAATAGACAACCAATACTAATTCTGCAACCTCTTGCAATACAAACACAAACCCCAAGACATCTTCCCGCACCCTGGATGCGTACATCAAGTTTACAAAAATACTTTCACGTTCAATCTCCCACAATAATTTTGAATACTCAATGAACTCAATTGACATTACACACATGGAAATTGTATTGGCACCCAGGCCAGGAATATCACATCTTCCTGCCTCATGCTTTACTTTATCTAATACTTTTGCATCTTTTAAAACATCAGCATCAAACTTTCTAAGCCAGTAAACTTTAGTTGTTACATGTACTTTGTGGCAGTCAGTGCATTTGTTCAAGGTGCCATTGAATTTGGGAACCATGAAGCATGGGAATGCCCACTGACTCTCACTAAGCACTACAAACTGGTGTTGAAGGAATTTCACTTTTCCCTCCATATCCCTGTTTTCATGCAGATTACTCACACACAAAGATTGTCGAATTGGCTCAGCTTCCTTATCACTTTCTTCATGAAGTCTTGACTTTACCCCTTTAGTGACATCCCAAACTTTTACAAGGTTACTCGGTGGTTGAGCCAACTCTCCAACACTTTCCTTAGAAAGACCAAACATTATTTCTCCACTCTCTCTCATAAACATGGAATTTCTTACATACTTTTTGGTCATTACATACAGAGTATTATTTTGCACCTCTTTACATACTGGATCCACTGAAACATTGGTCACTCTAGGTTTCTGATATAATGCTAAATCCTCTAACCAGTTACTGTATACATTATTCTTACACCTTTTCTGCTCGGGTGTGTGGATTATATATCTTACTCTTGAGAACTTTCCCCACACCATGGTCAGCTCACAGCAACTTTCCATACATTTTCTCACATGAACTGGCTCCAATGCCAGCACCTCATCTCCAGCCTCCAGAGCATTATGGTCCACGTCATGGTCCCACTTCATTATTTGGATCTGGTTGATGGGTACTTTCACTGGTACCATCCATGTCATACAAGCCAAACAGTATCTGAAACTGAGAAAAAGCTCCGAGGGGGAAGCATCACCATTCTCCCCAAGCCAATAGCTCAGAGATTCCAGAGTGCTTCCCCACTCAGCAGTTACTAAGAGAGGGGTCCTCTCATCCCAGATGTTAGTATTGTCTATACTACAGGCTTGCATCATTGTCTTTAGGGTCTGATGGAAGTTCTCTGGTTTCCCTTGAGATGGAGGGTAACAGATAGCTGAAAAGTTAGGCTTTACATGAAAAAGGAACTTCATCAAAGCCCTTAAGACTACATGAGCTGTCATCTTATATAGAGGGACTGCTTTCAGGTACCTGGTAGTAGAGCAATTAATTGTGAGTAAATAATCATTTCCCACTCTGGTCCTTGGGATTGGACCGACTACTTCTACTATCAGCTTGCTGAAGGGTCCACCTGGTGCTGAAATAAGCTGAAAGGGAACAGGTTTAATACACGGACAAGGTTTCGCTCTACATTGACAGACATGATAGGTCTTACTATATTCTTCCACAGTCTCCCACAGCTGAGGCTTGAAGAAAAGCCTGGAAACCTTGGACAGCATCATCATTTGGTGACAAAACACTTGTTCTCCTTTCCTTGGTACTACAAACAGAGGCAGCTTCTCTGTAAAAGTTTCCTCTCTGAAATGAAAGCACTTATTAAATTGTGAAACTGCTTCCTCAGCCACAGCTGAGGCTCTGCTCAGTGTGACATCATTCTCCTGTACAGAAATTAAATGCACCTTAGTAGATGCAGCTTCTCTCACACTCCTGAACTGATCTATGCTCCGATCATGCTCAGCTCTGGCTGGAACATCCCTTTCTTCAGTTGACTGCAGTTCAACATCAGAAAACAGTGTTTCCAGACTTAAGCCCTCATCATCCTCATGAGAAATATCATAAAGACTATTGATAGCATGATCATGAGCCATACTTCTCATGGTGGAACCAGTAGGGAGAAGGTCTGGAAGGGTCTCTTTAGCCTTCTCCTCCCAAACTTTGGGAATTGGTTCCCCCCTTACTAGATGTTCCTCACTGTCTAACAGGCCCATTACATTATTTCCTAATAAGAGGTCAACACTCTCAAAGGGAATCTCATCTGAAATACCTACAGGGAGATAGCCAACTTGGTATGCGGATTCTACCCATAACTTGTGTACAGGTGTTCTTATGGTCGAACCCGTAATACCCTTCAATAATATATCTTTCCCAGTATAGGTATCATTAGACACTGGCAGTATTCCCGCACGTAGCAAGGAGTAGGTGCTACATCCATCTCTCAAGGACAACATGTTCTCAACCCTGCCCACATCCTTATGCAAGGCCACTGTGGACTTACTAGCAAAAACCCGCATCCTGGGGTCTAATTCTAAGGGTTCCTCCTCACCTTGCCTTGAAGACCTAATGCAAGCCACCGGATGTGTCTCTGCAGTTAGGATTCCCTGGGATTGTTCCTCCTTTCTCTGGTCTTGTTGTTTAGAAAAGCAATACTTTTGTATGTGACCAGTCTTGTTACAGTAGTAACAGGTATAAGTCCTAAAGGTATGTTTACCGTTTGGAGTAGGACTAGTACTGTGTGCTCGAGGAACTGAAACATTATTTGATGGTCTAGGTAAACTTTGAGCTCCAGCTGACTTACCTTTCCCTTCTGTTTGAGAGGGTGCCTCAGCCTTCATTTGTCCCTGAAAATTCTTGTCCCACCTACCTTTATGACCGTAGGATTTGGAATAAGGTTTAGAAAGACAGGAAATTTTTGAATGAGCATGACTGTTTTTACCTACCAATTCCCTATGAGCTAAGAATCTGTCACCCAAATCCATTGCTGCTGAAAGATTATCTGGGTTTCTGTCCACCAAATATTCTCTAAGGTCAACAGGGATTGCATTGTACAATTCCTCATGAACAATTAGGTCTACTAACTTCTCATAGTCCTTGTTCACTCCTTTTGAACAAGCCCACTTCTTAAACAGGAACAGTTTCTCATTCCCTAACTCAGTTAAGGTCTGCCCCTCCTGAAATTTTTTGCTTCTGAACCTTTGCCTATATTTCTCAGGTATCATTTGGTATGCAAGCAATACTACCTCTTTTACTTTCTCATAATCAGAAAATTCTCCTTCTTCCAGAGTCTCTACTCTCTCAAAACCTTTGCCTACAAGCTGTGTGCGAACTAGGGTAGCCCATTTCTGTTTGGGCCATCTTTGCTCCTTTGCAGTCTTCTCAAAAAAGGAAAAATATCTGTCTGGGTCATTCTCTGTAAACTTAGGGACAAAATTTGCAGCTTTAGTTAGGTTAAAGTACTGCTCAGGCCCTTGGTCTAAACCTCCTAACCCTTTACTTACTCTCTCCTGAGTTTCTAAGAATTTTGTCCTAGCTGCCATCAAAGCTATCTCAAGTTTCATCATCGCTTCCTTATTACCTGGAGGAGGTGATTCCTCCTGTTCACTGTTAACAGACATGTTTACTGATGAATTATTTACCTCCTCACTGAAGCCAGAAAAGTCTAAAGATTCAGCTTCTGACATATTTATCCTTAAATTCCTGCACAGCATCAATGGACAAGGTCTTTACACAGGTACATAAAAATAATAACACAAGTTCTATGGAAAAATCTTCACATGGCACTCTACCATAACCACAAACAAAATGTGTTACTCAACTTTAATCCCCACTCTGGAGAAAACAACCTGTAAACTAATACATGAACCTTCCACTGACCCCACCAAGGTAATTTTTACAAGGTAAATTCTACAAGGTAAATTTTATCCTACCAAAACATGTGACTCATTACCCAATCCAGTACATCTCAAAGAATGTTTTGAGTTATTTTAACAGTCAAATAACTCTCCCGGTTAAGGCCCCCATGTTATGTTAATTTCCCTTATTATCATCAAGGTTCTACATGTACTAGCATAGGGTATTTACTTAAAAGGTCTCAGGGTAAAAGGAGGACAATATTAGGCTAAAAGATACTTACTCAGGTTTAGCTGCTGCATCTGAAAACTTAATTCCTTCACATTCCTTTTAAAGGTTATTTAAACCAACATTATAAAAATAGAGCTATATTAAGAAGTATATACATATAATATACAGGTCTCCACTCCTAAACATATAATCAGCCTTTCCCAAAGCACATGGCTCAGCTGCCACCTTCAACTCTCTCTTTCTCAACATTTCTTAACCCTCCAGTGTCTTGATACACTGAAGATCACAGAATGTCATGGTAACATCGATCTACAACCCTTCCCATTACCTTTTGGGCACTCATTCAGCCCTGAAGCCAAGATAAGATAAGCACCAACAACAACAGCTCACTCCAGCCGCCATTGTTCTCTCAGGAAGGGATTGTGGGAAGCCAGCATCTCTCTAAGCTCCTCCCCCTCAAAACATCCACATCACTTTGCATCCTCTCAACATATCTTAAGTTATTACAATGAGACATGCAACTTAATATATTTACTTAATTAAATGTGTGCATTATTTATATAACCTATTATATTGAGAGATCAGGTAATTCAGCTTTTAAGTTTAAGGATGGCCAAGCCTTTTAACCCAACTAGCAGTACTCCCGATTAATTCAATATAATTAGGCATTCATATGTTAATTAATTACAACAATACATGCTGGGTTCCATAGCCCCCATAACAAGTCCATAATACCCCATAACAGTTATATTCATGTCTGTGGTCACATCAAAGCACTTTTGAAACATTGCTTTGGTGTAGAGTTTTTTAAAGTTGGAAATGACCTGCTGGTCCATGGGCTGGAGGAGAGGAGTGGTATTAGGGGGCAAGAACTTCACTTTGATGAATTTAAACTCCTCCACAATTTTCTCTACCAAGTTTGGAGGATGACAAGGAGCATTGTCCATTATCAGGAGGCACTTAAGTGGCAAATTATTGTCTAATAGATATTTCTTCATACTGGGGCCAAACACGCCATTGAACCACTCTAAGAAAATGTCCTTTGTGACCCATGCCTTTTTGTTAGACCTCCACATCACACACAAGTTAGACTTGCTGACACCGCATCAGCCAAACACTCGGGGATTTTCAAAAAGATACACCAGTAAAGGCTTCACTTTGCAATCACCACTGGCATTGGCACAAAGCATCAAAGTTAGCCTGTCTTTCATAGGCTTATGTCCTGGCTGTGCCTTTTTCTCCTGAGTAATGTAGGTCCTGTTGGGCATTTTCTTCCAAAACAGGCCTGTTTCATCACAATTAAACACTTGTTGGGGGAGGAATTGTTCAGCCTCTAGGTACTCCTGGAATTCAGGAACATATTTTTCAGCCGCACTTTTGTCACAACTGGCTGCATCACCATGCCTCACAACACTATGTATGCCACTTCGATTCTTAAATTTGTAAAACCAGCCTCTGCTGGCTTTAAATTCGCTCACTTCAGCACTCGTTGCAGGCATTTTCTTAAGGAGATCATCATGCAACTGCCTTGCTTTTTCACATATTATTGCCTCCGAAACAGTATCTCCTGCTAACTGTTTCTCGTTGATCCACACCAACAACAACCTTTCCACATTTTCCAGCACTTGTGGTCTGTGTTTTGTGATCACAGATGCACCTTTTGCAACAACAGCTTCCTTGATTTTACTTGAATTTTTCTTGGCCACAATGGTAGCGATGGTAGAAAAGGGTTTACCATACAGCCTGGCCAGCTCACTGATACGCACTCCACTTTCATATTTTTCTATTATCTCCTTCAGTTCTATCGTACATATATTTCTGTTCCTCTTTGCCACAGGCTTACCACTAGGAGCTTTCCTTGGACCCATGGTAGCTTATTTAGCAGTTGCAAGCACTAAAAACAGTGGAATAATGACAATATACTGGTATGAACGCGTGGGTGTGGGTGGGTGGTCGCTCTCGCTTGTAAACAATAGCACTGACGCTCCCTGGAGTGCGCGCTCAGCTGGGCGCCAAGCGGACACGTCCGGTACGAATGTCATTAGACGAAGCAAACATCGTAAGTCACAGTCAAATTTCTTACGTTATAAATATCGGTTATCGAAAATAACGTAAGATGATAACATCGTAAGTCGGGGTACCACTGTACAGTCTCTCCTCACTTAACGACGGAGATAGGGACCCAAGACACCATCGGTAAGCGAATTCGTCGCTAAACGAGGAGCATACTATACAGGTCTCCCTCCACATTTGTCCAGTCTCTTTTTAAAGCTACTCAAGGTCCTATCGAAGCTAAAACCTTGGGTAGTTTCAAACTTAGGTTCAATAAATACATGAGTGAGAGGGGTTGGATTTGAGTGGGACTTGCATTTGAGTAAATAGAATTATCTTGGGTAGAATTGAAAATTAGGTTGGGCAATTATTTTGTTAGTGGGATGGATTGTGAAGGACTTGCCTAGTATGGGCCAACAGGCCTGCTTCAGTGTTCCTCCTTTCTTATAAGAACATTAGAAAGGAGGAACATTGCAGCAGGCCTGTTGGCCCATACTAGGCAAGTCCTTCATAATCCATCCCACTAGCAGAATATTTGCCCACCCCAATTTTCAATGCTACCCAAGCAATAAGCTTTGATAATTCTATTTATTCACGTGCTAAAACCTTGGTGCTGTTCACACCACTCCAAGGCCGAGGGACGTGTCTAGATAGACAGGGACGTGGATAGAATTTTCAGAGGGGTGTGAAAAATTGATTTTAGGCGTGATTTACCGTCCTCCAAACTTAGATAGGGAACAAGGAAGACTACTTTGGGAGGAAATTGTTAAGGCCACAAGGCCCGACAACGTAGTAATTCTAGGGGACTTTAACTTTAGTCAGATTGATTGGAATTTCTTGACAGGAAATTTAGAATCTAATGACTTTTTAGAAGTAGTTCAGGAATGTTTTTTGAAGCAGTTTGTGACAGAATCTACAAGGGGAAATAACCTATTTGACTTGGTTCTGGCAAGCAAGGAAACCCTTGTTAATAATTTAGAAATTACAGAGGAACTCGGCTCAAGCGACCACAAGTCAATTACCTTTAGCACTGAATGGATGTATGATACAGTCATACCTCGGTTAACGATGGCGTCGGATAGCGATAAATTTGGTTAACGATACATTTTTACGTCAAAATAGTGACTCCGTTAACGATGTTTGCTTCGGTTTACGATATTAGTCCCAGACGCGTCCGCGTGGCGCCCAGTTGTGCGGGCACTCCAGGGAGCGTCAGTGTGCTATTGTTTACAAGTGAGCGACCACCACCCACGCATTCATACCAGTATATTGTCATTATTCCACTGTTTTTAGTGCTTGCAACTGCTAAATAAGCTACCATGGATCCAAAGAAAGCTCCTAGTGCCAGCCCTGTGATAAAGAGTGTAGCATTCATGCAGGGAGTGTAGCATTCGTGCAGGGAGTGTAGCATTCATGCAGGGAGTTTAGCATTCATGCAGGGAGTGTAGCATTCATGCAGGGAGTGTAGCATTCATGCAGGGAGTGTAGCATTCATGCAGGGAGTGAAGCATTCATGCAGGGAGTGTAGCATTCATGCAGGGAGTGTAGCATTCATGCAGGGAGTGTAGCATTCATGCAGGGAGTGAAGCATTCATGCAGGGAGTGTAGCATTCATGCAGGGAGTGTAGCATTCATGCAGGGAGTGTAGCAGGCATGCAGGGAGTGTAGCAGGCATGCAGGGAGTGTAGCATTCATGCAGGGAGTGTAGCATTCATGCAGGGAGTGTAGCAGGCATGCAGGGAGTGTAGCAGGCATGCAGGGAGTGTAGCAGGCATGCAGGGAGTGTAGCATTCATGCATTAAAAGAAAAAGAAGGGAAGTAACCCCAGAGAGGGACTTGTTACCTGAAGTCCTTTTGGAGGGGGATTCCCCTTCCAACCATTAACACCCTGCCCCTGACAGCAACTCTACCTTCCAGATGCCTGCAACTCTTCAATAAAGGTAAGTAAATGTTATTGTTTTGTTTTTTTGAGTGATTATTTTTTGTGGAACGAATTAATTGTATTTACATTATTTCTTATGGGAAATAAGGTTTCAGATAACGAAAGATTCAGATTAAGTAAAAGCTCCTGGACCGGATTAATTTTGTTAACCGAGGGTCCACTGTAATTTATTTTGTTTTTATTTTCAATCAGGTTGATGTCATTTGTGTGTTTGATTATTCATACACAATTAACTTAAACAGTTGTGATTCACACCACTAAGTCCTCTTTCATACACACTGCCTTCTCTTTCATACACACTACTTTCTGTTTCACACACACACACTACTTCCTCTTTCACACAAACACTACTTCCTTTTTCATACACACTAGTACTTTATTTATCATATACACTGTTACACCAATAAAAATAATTTATCTTCTAAAACAGAGACAAAAGTAAACATTGGGTTGACATTCAGTGAGCGATGGGAATCCTCGCCAGGTGAGAACACTTACGTTGCTTCTATGATTATTAGTGATAAATTGTTTAATGCACTTAAGTTTCCCTGTCTCCTAATGTCATGTTTATTTTCCCCTGTAATCTACCTTGTCCATAATTATTATCGCATTTGCTTTGTCTGCTTTATTAGGTGAAGTCTAGGATCTTTCATTAATTCGTGGTATAACTTTAGAAATTTTTGAGGAAATTTTTTTTTAGATGCCTAAGAGATCTCCTGTGCTAGTTCCCAGTTCTTCTTTCTTTCCTTATCTAAGCAATTGTAATTTATCTCTAATGAACATCATATTATTCTCTATTACACACTGGAAAGCTTTTACTGATATCTAATCTTCAGTTTTTGTCTTCCACTAAAGTGATGTTAATTATTATTTCATTGTCATTGTAATGGATGATGCAAATAAAAAAATAACATTGAAAAGTTTACAACGAAACTAAGGATACTGTGGGTAAAAAATCAAGAAAGAAAAATACGAGAGTATGATTAAGTTAGGTTGGTACTAGAGGTATCTGGCTTCTACTCTTGCTCCAGTGAACACATCTGTCAGCTTAATGTGCCACATAATGTGACTGGAGGAGAAGGTTTTGACAGTCTATTGAGCCTACATTCTATGTCTGCTCGAATTTTCAGTCAGGTGAAGACTGATATAGTGAGGGAGGGAGTTGAACCATATTTCAGATATCGTAATAATAATAATAATAACCGTAATAATAATAATCGTAATAATAATAATAATCGTAATAATAATAATAATAATAATAATAATAATTGTAATAATAATAATAATAATAATAATAATCGTAATAATAATAATAATAATAATATACAGATAGCCTCTGGAACATATAAGTACTCGTGAGCTTCACATTGGTCCTCCACTTCTTAACTACTCAGAAGAATGCAGAGTACGTGTATGATGACATCACATTATCAAGTGAAGTCTTTTATGTAGACGAAACTACAGGAAAATTTACGAAGAATTCTTTCACAGGAATTTCACCCCGTCGTCAGTGTCAGCAAAAATATCCCACGACAATCGTTCACAAAACTTTAGTTTTGTGATTATTATATTATTATTATTATAATCAAAAGAAGCAGGGCAGGACAGGATGCAGGGAGATGGATGATTAGTAGGGTATTGAGTGCAGCAGGACAGTGAATAGTGCAGGGATAGAGGGTAGCAAGAGATCGAGGTAGAAGGGACTGAGGGAGGTACTAGAGGCACAATCTTCAGAGTTTGTGTAGTAAGTCAGTTTCTGTCAAAAAGTCAACGAGAGAATCAGGATTAAAGGAGGGTCCATCAGCAAGAAGGGAAGGTAAAGAAAGGGCCGCAGAGCGAAGACGCCGTTGGAGGTAAATTCTGCGTGCTCGTTTAATAGAGTGGGCAGTCAAACAGAATATGTCGAACAGACACTGGAACCTGACAATGCTCACAGAGAGGGACAGGGAGCCTCTCCATGAGATACCCGTGAGTAAGACGAGTGTAGCCGATGCGAAGACGGGAGAGTGTAGTCTCCCAACCCCGACATTGGTGACAAGAAGACCAGAAACCTATACTCGGTTTAATAGAATGAAGTTTGTTATTTAGCAGGTCAGACCAGCGTTGTTGCCAACGGGTGCGAAGGTGGGTAGCAATGACCACAAAATAGTCCGTGAAAGGAACACCTCTATATGAAACTGGAAGGTCATGTACTGCTGACCGCACAGCAGTGTCTGCCTGTTCATTGCCCTATATGTCAACATGACCAGGGACCCAACAAAAAACAATATATTTGTGCTTGCTAAAGATACGGCGTAACCAAAGTTGGATACGAAGAACTAGGGGGTGAGGTGTATCAATTTTATGGATAGCCTGTAAAGCACTAAAGGAGTCTGAAACGACCACAAATGGTGACACAGGCATAGATGCAATACGGATAAGTGCCACAAGAATGGCATACAATTCAGCCGTAAATATGCTAGCTGAGGGTAATAGATACCCTCGTACGATGCTGTCCAGGAAGACTGCTGCGAATCCGACACAGTCCGATGACTTTGAACCATCAGTGTATACTGCGATGGTATGGGAATGAGAACGGAAGTGGTCTAGAAAAAAAGAGTGAGAAGCCGCCATAGGTAGTTGCGCTTTTGCACAAGGTAGAGGAATAGAACAGACACGGACAGCAGGAACTTCCCAAGGGGGTACGGGAAAGGGAGATGTCACATGAATGTAGACGAAGAGAAAAGGGACGAATTAAACAGGGGCGACGGAAAAATAAAGAGCGCCTACTAACATCTGTGACAATCCTATACATGGAAGGACTGCGGAGGTCATGGGAGCGAACATAATAGCGAATGCAATGTGCATCACGACGATCAGACAAGGATGGAATGTTCACTTCAACATAGACGCTCTCAACCGGGGAAGAACGAAATGCACCAAGGCATAAACACAATTCCTGGTGATGTATGGGATTAAGGCTAGAAAGAGTAGCAGGGGAGGCCGATGAATATATCTGGTCACCATAATCGAGTTTCAATAAAATTAGGGCTGAATGCAGGCGGAGGAGAGTGCTACGATCAGCCCCCCACGAAAGATGTGTGAGAGTTTTTAGGAGGTTCAGCCGGCTATGACAAGTTGCCTTCAGAGAGGTAATGTGAGGTTTCCAGGACAATCGACGGTCAAACAGGAGGCCGAAAAACCTGACTGTATCACGTTCTAGGATACGTGAGCTGTATAGGTACAATGGATGATCAGAGACCACTGAACGTCTAGTAAACGTAATTTGATGAGTTTTGTTACTAGAAAATTTAAACCCGTGAGAGGTGGCCCAATCGGAAACTCGGTTGACGGCATGCTGGAGGGAAACTGCAATGAAGTGACAGTCAGCACCCGCACAAGCTATAGCAAAGTCATCCACATAAAGCGATGACCAAATGTTGGATGGGAGAACTGATGCCAGATTATTTATAGCAAGGATAAAGAGTGTTGTGCTCAGAACACAACCCTGGGGGACACCTTCAGCTTGGACAAAGTCCTGGGAAAGCTCATTACTAACCTGGACACGGAAATGTCTTTCAGTTAAGAAAGCCTTAAGGAAAAATGGTAGATTGCCTCGGAGGCCTAAGGGTCAAGTTGTTTCATAAGCCTTCTCAAGATTGAAAAAGATGGCGATAACTGAGTGGTTATTGGCAAAAGCATTACGAATATACGTATCCAAGCGCAGTATGGGGTCAATGGCAGAATGGCCCTTACAAAAGCAATATTGACTAGTGGAGAGACTACTGTGCATCTCTAAATACCACATCAAACGTCTATTAACTAGACGTTCCATCACCTTGCAAACTGCACTGGTAAGAGCGATGGGACGGTAGTGGGAGGTATCATGTCCCGTAGTACCCGGTTTGCGAAAAGGGAGAACAATAGCAGACTTCCACAGTTGGGGAATAACTCCTTGTGACCATATAAGATTAAAGAGTTGTAAGAGGACAGTAAGAGCAGACTGATGTAAATGCTGTAGCATACGAATATGTATGCCGTCTGGCCCAGCTGCCAATGATCGGCAAGCAGAGAGTGTTGCCTCCAGTACTTGAAGGGTAAAAGGCACATTATAAGATTCCTCTCTGATAGACGAAAAATCTAAGGGCTTTAACTCGCTGGCAAACTTAGAAGAAAGGAACGAGGGGCATAGATGGAACCCTGAGATATGTGGACCAGATGATTACCAATTTCAGTGGCAACGGCAAGAGGGTGTGCTATATCGACACCAGCAACCTGAAGAACAGGAGCCAGGTCGGTGGAGAATTTACCACTCAATTTCCACACTTTCTTCCAGACTGCACTCATTGAGGAAGCTGAAGTGACCGTAGAAACTTAATCTCGCCAGCAAGTGTGTTTAGCATCACGTATGAAATGGGGAGCAATTGCTCTCGTCTGCTTAAAATCAAGGAGTCTCTTTGTGGTTCTGTTATACCGATATCTGCCCCATGCAGCGCATTTTAAACGTACTGCCCAGGCACAAGCAGGAGACCACCAAGGCACACACTTCTGAGAATGCTTGCCCGAGGTTTGGGGGATAGAATGTGAAGCTGCCGTGAAGACAGAGGACGAAAAGAGATGCAAAACCTCATCAATGGAGGACGAGGAAGGAACTTCATGAAAGGCAGTAAGATGTGCGTAAAGGTCCCATTTCGCCCTGTCAAATTGCCAGCGAGGGATACGAGGAGGTGGAGAATATGAAGGGGACCTAAGGATGATTGGGAAATGATCACTATCATGCAAGTCCAGGAGGACAGACCAGGTGAAATCAAGGACAGTTGATGAAGAGCAGATGGAAAGATCGATGCAGGAGAAAGAATGAGTTCGGGTATCAAAATGGGTAGGAATACCCGTATTTAAAACATGGAGGGGGAGAGAAGCAAGAAATGCCTCCAACTGAACGCCACGGGAGTCACAGTGTGACCCTCCCCAAAGAAAATGGTGTTCGTTAAAACCGCCAAGTAATAGAAGGGGTGGCTGCAAGGAAGAAACCAGAAAATCAACATCTGGGATAGACAATGCTCACGAAGGGGAGAGATATAAAGAACAGAGTGTATACCACTTATTCAAGTGGATATGGGCTGTGGTGTAATGTAGAGAAGAATGAACATAGAGCTGACGGTATGGAACACCAGTGCGTATAAGAAGAGCACTTTCGTTAAAGGTTCCATCGGAAAAAGAATCCGATGAATACAACAAATCATAGCCTGAAAAGGGCTGGATAACAGAGGATTGCAATTTGGGTTCTTGCAAACAGACACCAACAGGGGAAAACTGGGAGAGCAACACCTGAAGCTCACCCCGGTTACCCCTGAGGCCTCGGATATTCCACTGCAAATACGCCATGATGTATGGAGAGAAAGATATAAGTCGAAGTTAGAGGTATCTATGGACTAGGGTTAGAAAAGTCCACGTGTGGAGGCAGTGGAAAACTTGTAATCAGAGAAGGAGGGGGACGCTGTGAAGGAAGGAGGGGTATAGACGGAGAAGAGAGAGGAGGAGGAACCGAAAGTGGAGCAGTGTCCATCAACGGTTCAGTCTCTGCAATAAATCCTGCAATAGCCTCCAGCAATTCGGGAGTCATAGATGCAGGATGTGGGACCACATTAGAGATGAAAGGAGGAGGAGTGTGAGCGACAATCTGGGAGAAAATAGACGGTACAAAAGTAGAGGGTGAGGAGATGGAAGAGGAAACTGTCAAAAGAGCTTGGGAGGGGACAGGAGTGGAAGCGGCCTGGGGCGGGGCTGTCAAGGAAGGAACGTGGGAGGGGACAGGGGATGAAGTCATTGAACGAGGAGGAGGATGAACCTCCACACACGTTACAGAACTAGTCAGAGGTGAAGAACCCGGCAATGGGGATTTTTTGCCGGACTTATGAGAAGAAGGGGGCCGCTGAGGTTTAGGTGGTGAACGAGGGCGTGTAGACACAGAACTGTGCGAGTGAGTAGAGGAAGGGGCGTGGACAGTATGGGATGCCGAGGTAGGGACCTCGGAGCCAAGAACAGCAAAAGGATTCGAAACGGGTGACTGAGGATGGGGCGACCACAGAGAAAGCCGGGGAAGTTGAGACACCAGAAGTGGGGCGACATTTAGTAATGCGAGAATAGGAAATACGGGAAGTCTCCCTTGAAGGCGTAGATGAGAGACGGCCATAGCATATGAGAAGACTTCCGCCTCTTTGAGACAACGAATTACCCGCTCATTCAGGTAAACCTGACAACGGCGAGAGTACGATGGATGCGCCTCATGACAGTTAAGGCAAGAGGGAGGTAGATTACAAGAAGGACTGGCATGGTCGTCGGCACCACAGACTGGGCATTCGGCCATGGACCTGCAATATTTCGCTGGATGACCAAAACGCCAGCAGTTTCTACACTGTTGAGGTGTAGGGGTCACCTTTGAACTTGTAAACGGTGACCTGCAATGTAGACCGAGGTGGAAGTTCATGGCAGTCAAATGTTAAACGAGCTATATTGCAAGGATAATGTCTTCACTTATTGGCAGGGAGGACAAAAGTGTCAACTTTAAGGATAGGGAGTTCTTGGAGCTCAAGCTGCTCCAAATGTCATCACCACATGTCTGGAGATTCCATTGGACAATGGTGTGGGGTAAACTGACTGTACCACTACAAGAATTGGGTGAATGATGTTTGTCAATACAGTCATACCTCGGTTAACGATATTAATCCGTCAGAGAGGGCATATCTTTAGCGAAACAATCGTTAACCGAATCAATTTTCCCCATAAGAAATAACAGAAATAAATTTAATCCGTCCAAGACTTCCAAAAGTAGTTAAATAAAATATTTTTAGAACTTTTTGACATTAAATAATACACAATTTAACGAACAATAAATAAATACACATGTAAATATTGTACAATAACATGTCACTTACATTTATTGAAGAGTTGTTGATGTGGAGGACGGGAGGGAGAAGGTGGAGTAGTATGCTAGTGTTTGGAAGGGAATCCCTTCCATTAACACTGCAGGTACCAAGTTCTTTTCTGGGGTTACTTCCCTTTTTCTTTGAATGCCACTAGGACCAGCTTGAGAGTCACTGGACCTCTTTCTAACAATAAATCTGTCCAGGGAGCTCTGTGTCTGGCGATTCTTTAACACATCCCTGAAATGACACACCACTGTGTCATTGTACAGGTTGCCAGCACGGCCTGCAACAGCATGGTTAGGGTGATATTCATCCATAAAGCCTTGCACATCACTTCATTTCGCACAGATCTCCTTAATCCTTGAAGAAGGCACCTTCTTCCATCTCTGTTCCACCTCCTCCTCCTCCTCCTCTGAACCATTGTCCTGACCTCTGGTCTCTTGTTCCAGTTGCTGTTGAAGCTCTTGCAGATCTTCAGTGGTTAGCTCTTCCTTGTGCTCCTCCACCAACTGTTCCACATCCTCACCACTCATCTCTAACCCCATAGACTTGCCCAATTCCACAATTTCTTCCAAAACAGGCTCAGGCTCAGGCTCAGGGTTCTGAGGCTCAGCCCCAAAACCTTCAAAATCCCTCTCTAGGACACAGTCTGGCCACAATTTTCTCCAGGCAGAGTTCAAAGTCCTGGTAGTCACTCCCTCCCAAGCCTTACCTATAAGGTTTACACAATGCAGCATATGGAAATGGTTTTTCCAAAAGTCTCTTAGGGTTATATTCATGTCTGTGGTCACATCAAAGCACTTTTGAAACATTGCTTTGGTGTAGAGTTTTTTAAAGTTGGAAATGACCTGCTGGTCCATGGGCTGGAGGAGAGGAGTGGTATTAGGGGGCAAGAACTTCACTTTGATGAATTTAAACTCCTCCACAATTTTCTCTACCAAGTTTGGAGGATGACAAGGAGCATTGTCCATTATCAGGAGGCACTTAAGTGGCAAATTATTGTCCAATAGATATTTCTTCACACTGGGGCCAAACACGCCATTGAACCACTCTAAGAAAATGTCGTTTGTGACCCATGCCTTTCTGTTAGATTTCCACATCACATACAAGTTAGACTTGCTGACACCGCATCTGCCAAACACTCGGGGATTTTCAAAAAGATACACCAGTAAAGGCTTCACTTTGCAATCACCACTGGCATTAGCACAAAGCATCAAAGTTAGCCTGTCTTTCATAGGCTAATGTCCTGGCTGTGCCTTTTCTTCCTGAGTAATGAAGGTCCTGTTGGGCATTTTCTTCCAAAACAGGCCTGTTTCATCACAATTAAACACTTGTTGGGGGAGGAATTGTTCAGCCTCTATGTACTCCTGGAATTCAGGCACATATTTTTCAGCCGCAATTTTGTCAGAACTGGCTGCCTCACCATGCCTCACAACACTATGTATGCCACTTCGATTCTTAAATTTGTGAAACCAGCCTCTGCTGGCTTTAAATTCACTCACTTCAGCACTCGTTGCAGGCATTTTCTTAACGAGATCATCATGCAACTGCCTTGCTTTTTCACATATTATTGCCTCCGAAACAGTATCTCCTGCTGTTTCTCGTTGATCCACACCAACAACAATCTTTCCACATCTTCCAGCACTTGTGGTCTCTGTTTTTTGTGAACACAGATGAACCTTTTGCAACAACAGCTTCCTTGATTTTACTTGTATTTTTCTTGGCCACAATGGTAGCAATGGTAGAAAAGGCTTTACCATACAGCCTGGCCAGCTCAGTGATACGCACTCCACTTTCATATTTTTCTATTATCTCCTTCTTCAGTTCTATCATATTTCTGTTCCTCTTTGCCACAGGCTTACCACTAGGAGCTTTCCTTGGACCCATGGTAGCTTATTTAGCAGTTGCAAGCACTAAAAACAGTGGAATAATGACAATATACTGGTATGAATGCGTGGGTGTGGGTGGGTGGTCGCTCTCGCTTGTAAACAATAGCACACTGACGCTCCCTGGAGTGCGCGTTTAGCTGGGCGCCACGCGGACACGTCCGGTACGAATGTCGTTACCCAAAGCAAACATCGTTACCCGCAATCATTTTTTTACGTTATAAATATCGTTACCCGAAACTATCGTTAACTGACAGCATCGTTAACCGAGGTATGACTGTAGTGATAGTAATAGTATCTATTGTTGTAAGGAGAGAAAGATCGCGAGCTTGGCCAGTATTCTGAACCATGATGATGCGAGTGCCGCTCTTGAGAGCGTGAAATGAGATATCTTTACCAACATGGCATAGCAGAGCCTTACCAATACTATGATCTGAAAGATAGTTATTAGAAGTCGGTCGTAGAGTAAAAAACTTTGTCCATTGAGTAGTGTGAAACAAAGTGTTTAAGGGGAGTGTGTGACGAGCTGGTCGTTTCTGAGATGAACGAGAAGGAAGTGTTGAATCGTCATGTAAGGGTCTTGGTTGTTTGAATGTGGGACCAGAAGTGGTCTGACGTGTAATGGGCGAGCAATCCAAAAGTGCCGCACCATAGAGGGAGAAGCCGGAATCAAGGTCAGAGAAGAGCGAAGGTCAGATGTGTCAAAAGGGTCAGTCGGAACCCCAGTACCTGGAGCAGGTGACGAACCAGCACCAGCAAAAGTACAGGGGTATTGGAGGTGTCGGAAGAGTTGTCCAGTAACGAGGTAGGGTCAGAACTAGGTGCTGTATCAGGAAGGGGCCCGGGGGTAGTGGGTTCATGGATTGGGTCAGCCATGGTTAGGTTACTTCTTTCTTTTTATTTTTAAGAAAAAAAAAGAAAGAAGAAAATAAAATAAAAATAAAAAAAGGGGGGAATGTGGAGGAATAGCTCCTAGGAGGAATGAAAGGGGCGTAAGTCCCCCTCCGCGCCCAAGAGGACCTCAACACCGCAAGTAATGCAGATGCTGCATGGAACCCGTGCCATACCCTACCCTTCATGCCAGTAAACCAGCAATCTGGGATAGCAACCTCACATCCACCGAGCCACCTCGGTGGACAAAAGAGAGGCCACCACCTTCAGAATCCGAAAGGTGGCCTCCAGAGATACACCCGTCACCCGAAAGATATCCAAGGCCACCCCCCCCCCGGGAGACCGGAGAGGGATCGGGACATCCCCAGGCGATCCAGATTCCATGGCAAACTACACCACTGCCAAGGACCTCAACGGAATGGGATGGACCACGATACCCTTCCCCCTACCTAGGAACTAGAATGCCTATGGAGAGAAGCTCCCAGGGTAAAAATAGGAAGGAAATAAGGGAGGGATGAGGAGGAAGAGGAGGAAAGGGAAAAAAGGGAGGATGGAGATGGGATAGGGGAGGGGGATTGGGGGTAATTAGGTTCAGTCTGAGGAAGAAGACCAAAAGGTCTAATTCCTCAGACCAAGAGCCTCTTCACCACACCAAGGAGCCCCCCTTGAAGAGGTTAGTTTTGTGAACGATTGTGAACGATTTATAATACAAACTCACTGGACGAATATGTACAGAAGAATACCATTTCCTGACTTTTACCGTAAGTTACTCTTATTTCTCACAGCTCTTGTAGTGTTCAGTGTAATATGTTTTTTTAGTATGTGAACAGTGACTGTCTTTAAAACAGTGAAATGATGTGTGTGATTAAGAGGTTGCGCAGCACAGAAAAAGTTTACTTCTTAATTTTGATTTTCACGTTTCAGGAAAATATATTTTCAGGTGAAGGAGTGTTTCACAGATCCTTGTAATAATAATGGTGTCACAAATCTAAATAGGAAATGTTAATGGAATTTCAGACCAATAGATTTGAAAAATGTGCTGATATTATTCGATTATTTATCCATTATGCCAAAAATGCTTTTCGTGTTTCCAATGTAGAGATTTTTAGAAGTTTCAATTTCGAGACAATTTTAAGTGAAAAATAAAAATTAAGAGCATAAAACGAACAATATAATCAATGTCTTCAGAGAACTTGACGTATAAACTATCGCTGTAGATAACTGGAAATAAAAATAAAAATAAACAAAATTTGGTAATGTTTTGTCGCTGCCAGAGTACTGCTTCATGAGTTTCTGACAAATGCTTAATGCTGAACAAGGAGGTCCTAGTAGTCCTTCTTCCAAATCCACAAAGGTATCCAGTTTTACACTAAAACAAGAATTATCTGCAGTCTTTCTGGTTCTGAGCAAAGAACCCTAAGTATTGGGTTAGAATGTTTCAGAGGTTGGACACAGGAACAAGAGGACACAACTGGAAGTTGATAACTCAGATGAGTCACAGGGATGTTAGGAAGTATTTCTTTAGCCTTAGAGCTGCGAGGAAGTGGAACAATTTGGAGAGTGAAGTAATGGAGGCAGGATCCATACATAGCTTTAAGAACAGGTATGAATAACATCACCATGGCTTCTGTCAGGGAGGCAATATTAAGATCTACATTATTTAGTTTATATGTGGCATGGTTGTTTTCCTGTCCAACATTTAGAACTTTGCATTTGTCTATATTAAACTGCATCTGCCACTTCTCCGACCACTGCATCAGTCTATCCAAATCATCCTGGAGTGCTCTAATGTCCTCATTAGAATGAATTAGATGGCCTATTTTGGTGTCATCAGCAAATTTGCTTTATTCCCTCATCTGTCATTTATGTAAATTGTGAACAACAAGGGGCCCAACACCTGTGAAACACCGGTTGTGATGTGCCCACATTCTGATTTCTACCCATTTATGCAAACTCTCTGCTGCCTATTTGTTATGGGGTATTATGGACTTGTTATGGGGCTATGGAACCCAGCATGTATTGTTGTAATTAAATAACATGAATGCCTAATTATATTGAATTAATCAGAAGTACTGCTTAGGGAGTTTTAAGGCTGGCCAAGCCTTTTAAACTCCCTCCTCAAATACCTTAGTGAAGAAAGTTAGTAAATTTGTAAGACAGGAACTCCTGTATAAAACCGTGGTGAGATTCATTACTCAATTTATGCCTTTCAAGATGGCTACGAATTGCTTCGGCAATTACTGATTCCATCAATTTTCCAACTATGGAGGTAAGGCTTATTGGTCTATAGTTCCAAGCTAACGACCTGTCACCTGCCTAGTAAATAGGTATTACATTTGCAATTTTCTACTTGTCTAGCACTATGCCAGTTTGTAGTGATATATTGAAAAGATTAGACAAAGGTATGCTAAGTTCCTCTTTACATTCCTTTAAAACCCTCGCAAACAGTTCATCAGGGCCTGGGGATTTGTTAGGTTTTAATTTCTCTATTTGTCTGAGGACCATGTCATTAGTTACCCCAATAGTACAGTGGTCCCTCGGTTTTCGTGCATCTCCAAACTCGAACATTTATGTAAGTGTATTTTCGTAAGTGCTGTTGCAAGTGTATTTTTGGGGGTCTGAAATAGACTAACCTACGTGACATTATTTCTTAAGGAAGTAAATTCGTTCGGTAATGGCACTTGAGCAGCATTCTGGAACAAATTTTCGGCGAAAACCGAGGGACCACTGTACATAGTTTATTATCGTTCTGTTCTACAAATTTATTATTTCTGGAATATCGCTAGTATCTTCCCGAGTAAAAACTGAGAGGAAGTAGGTATTGAAAAGTTCACACATTTCCTAATCACTGTCAGTGATCTGACCTGAGTTACTCTTAAGTGGGCCTATGCGACTTTAGCCTCATAATCCCTTTTTGCTCATCTAATTCCCTTTTTTAATTATCTTTTTAATTGAATATATTGATTTCTTAACTGCCTATTCCCTCTTTTGATACGCCTATATGTGCCTCTCTTTTGACCAATGAGATGTTTTAATCTATTGTTTATCCATTTGGATTATTGTTTTTTTAGATCTAAATTCACTACTCAGAACAAAAGTTGTATGGGCAGCTAGCACTATGCTCTGAAACACTTCATATTGGCAACCAACACCACATAGCAGTAAAATGGGTACCTGGGTGTTAGACGACTGGTGTGGGTCGCATCCTGGGACAAAATTGACCTAATTTGCCCAAAATGCTTTGCATAACAGTAGTAGTATGACATTGATGTGAGCTAGGCCTGAATAGATTTTACATATATTTTATTATTATTATTATTTATTAACACATCGGCTGTTTCCTACCAAGGCAGGGTGGCCCGAAAAAGAAAAAAACTCTTCATCATTCACTCCATCACTGTCTTGCCAGAGGCATGCCTACACTACAGTTATACAACTGTAACATTAACACCAATCCTTCAGAGTGTAGACACTGTACTTCCCATCTCCAGGAATCAAGTCCAGCCTGCCGGTTTCCCTGAATCATTTCATAAATGTTACCTTGCGTACAGTCCAACAGCACATCAAGTCCTAAAAACCATTTGTCTCCATTCGCTCCTATCTAACATGCTCACGTGCGCTTGCTGGAAATCCAAGCCCCTCGCACACAAAACCTCCCTTACCCCCTCTCTCCAACCTTTCCTAGGCTGACCCCTACCCCTCTTTCCCTCTACTACAGATCTATACACTCTCTAAGTCATTCTATTTCGTTCCATCCTCTCTACATGTCCAAACCATCTCAATAACCCCTCCTTAGCCCTCTGGATAATAGTTTTGGTAATCCCACACCTCCTCCTAATCTCCAAACTATGGATTCTCTGCATTATAGTCACACCACACATTGTCCTAAGACACGACATCTCTACTGCCTCCAGCCTTCTCCTTGTTGCAACATTCACAACCCATGCCTCACACCCATACAAGAGCATTGGTATAATTATACTCTCATACAGTCCCCTCATGGATAAAGTTCTTTGTCACCACACACTCTTCAGTGCACCACTCACCTTTTTCCATTCATCAATTCTGATTCACCTCATCTTTCATAGACCCATCCGCTAACACGTTCACTCCCAAATATCTGAAAACATCCACCTCCTCCATACTCTCTCCCTCCTGTCTAATATCCAATCTTCCGTTACCTAATTTTTTGGTTATCCTCGTCACCTAACTCTTTCCTATATTCACTTTTAATTTCATTCTTTTACATACCCTACCAAACTCATCCACCAACCTCTGCAACTTTTCTTCAAAATCTCCCAAAAGCACAGTGTCATCAGCAAAGAGCAACTGTGACAACTCCCACTTTGTGTTAGATTCTTTATCTTTTAACCCCACATCTCTTGCCAACACCCGAGTATTCACTTCTCTTACAACTTCATCTATAAATATGTTTAACAACCACGGTGACATCACACATCTCTGTCTAAGGCCTACTTTTATTGGGAAATAATCTCCCTCTCTCCTACATACTCTAACCTGAGCCTCACTATCCTCGTAAAGACTTTTCACTGCTTTCAATAACCTACCTCCTATTCCATACATTTGCAACATCTGCCACACTGCCACCCTATCCACCCTATCATACGTCTTTTCCAAATCCATAAATGCCACAAAAGCCTCTTTACCCTTATCTAAACACTGTTCACCTACATGTTGGAAGAAATGGAAGGGAGAAAGGGAGGGTGGAAGGGAGGTTGGAAGATATGGAAGGGAGAAAGGGAGGGTGGAAGGGAGGTTGGAAGATATGGAAGGGAGAAAGTGGATGCAATAGAAACAGTAGCAGCAGCAACAACAATACCAGCAGTAATAACAGTACACCAACAGCAGAAACAAAAGTGCATTAACAACAGTAGGAATAGAAACAGCAGCAGCAACAACAGTAACTGCAGAATCATTAACAAAAGCACTAATAGCAACAATGTCAACAACAGCGGCAACAACAACAGTAGCAGCAGGAACAAAAACAGCAACAACAGCAGGAGCAAAAAGAGCAGCAGCAGCAACAACAACCATAGCAACAGCAGCAACATCAACAGTAGCAGCAACAACATCAGCAACAGTAGCAGCAACAACAACAGCAACATCAGCAACAAGAGCACCACCAACAACAGCAATAACAGCAGTAACCTCAGCAGTAGCACCAACAGCGACAAATACAGAAACAAAAACAGAAACAACAGCAAAAACAGCAAACAGCAACAACATCAGCAAGAACAGCAGGAACAAAAGCAGCAGCAACAACAGCCAGAACACCAGGAACAACAGCAACAGCAAGAACAGCAAAAACAGAAGGAACAACAGCAGCAGCAACAACACTAGGAACAACAGGAACAGCAACAACAGCAAGAACACCTGAAACAGCAGCAGCAACATCAAGAGCAGTAGAAATAGCAACAAAGTGCAGCAACAACAGAAACAGCAACAACAACAGCAGCAAAAACAGTAATAGCAGCAGTAACAACAACATCAACAGGAACAACATCAGCAGCAAAAGGAACAGCAGCAGTAGTAGCAGCAACAGCAACAACAGCAGCATCAACAACAGCAGCCACAACAATAAGAGCAGCAGCAACAGCAACAGCAGCAGCAACAACAATAGCAGCAACAACTGAAACAATAGAAACAACAACAGCAGCAACAACAGAAACAATAACAGCAGCAACAACAGAAACAACAACAGTAGCAACAAGATCAGCAGCAACCTCAGCAGCAATAACAGCAAGAGCAGCAACAACAGCAGCAGCAACAACAACAACAGCATCTCACCATCACTCACCCATCAACATTTTTCCATTATGGAAATAAATGGTATAAAATACCGACACAATGGAAAAATAAACACATAAGCAGTATAATGTGATCCTTTATTGACAACGTTTCGCCAACGCAGTGGCTTTATCGAGTCACAGACAGATCTACCTGGAAAATGAGTAACATGAATATATATAAGATATAGTCAGGTGGAGAATGCTGGGTCAGGTGGAGAAAGCTGCATGTGACAGTCTAATAAGTAGTGTGATAGTTTAAAACCTTGTGTGACTTAAAGGACCTGCAGTGTTCCATTCTTGAGTTCTATGTGGGATAGCATTGAAGAAGTTTCTTGGCAATAGGTTCAGCTATGTTGTAGAAGCCGTTGTTCTGGTTGAAGTTGTTGGATATACAGATAAGTGATGATTCCAGGAGTCTTTGGTATTGAGTGTTGTCTTCTCTGCCGATGAGTCTTGCGTTTCTGTAGTTGATTAAATGGTTGTGTAAATTTCGGTGTTGAACACAGGCATTTCTTGAGTCGTCAGATCTGCCTGCGTACTGGTGTTCTGAAATGCGTGTTTGGAGGTCTCTGGATGTTTCGCCGACGTATGGGTGTGTTGAAGATGTTTAATGCCCGTCGTCTGCAGTCTCTAATGAAGTGACGAGGATAGTGAAGCTTGGAAAAAACTTGTTCAATGAGGGTGCATTCTTCTTCAAGGAACTCACTGCTGCAGATTCTGAGTGCGCGCAGGAAAAAGCCTATAATTACACCACGTTTAGTTTTGGTGTCGTGGTGAGAGTAGAAGTGGAGAAGATCGTGTTGATTGGTAGGTTTTCGATAGACTTTAAAACGAAGTTCATGGTCAGCTTTGCAGAGAAGAACATCAAGGAAAGGAAGAGTGTTGTCGACTTCTTCTTCTAGTGTAAACTGGATTGATGGCTCGACCTGGTTGAGCTTATGTTGGAGAGCTTGAACGTTGAAGCGTCTGGGAGTTAACATAACGGAGCCAGGTGACAGAAGAAGGAATCAGAACAAGGAAAAAAACTTCTACACACCATTCCCAGCAACCCCAGTCCTGCCAGAATATACGGTCTGCCAAAAACTCACAAACGAGGTATGTATTCCATTGAGGCCCATATCCTCGGGAATAGGCAGTGCTCCCCACTAAATCTCAGGAATTCTCGCTAAACACCTCTCTAAACTTTTGGGCACCATTAGTCCAGCACATCTCAAACACTCTGGTGACCTTCTCAATCGTATTCGCAACATCAACATCAGGAACAAGAAACTCTCCAGCCTTGCTGTAACATCCCTATTCACCAAAGTACCTACTACACAAGCTATCGATCTCTTGCGCAGGAAAATTGACGACTCGCTTGATCTTCCTCTTCTAGCCAGCGATTTCATCGACCTTGTTGAACTATGTGTGGGCTTTACATGTTTCTCTTTCGAAAATCAACTCTTTCAGCAAACTTTTGGACTACCCATGGGATCGCCACTTAGTGCCGTCCTTGCAAACCTATATATGGAACATTTGGAAGCCGAGCGATTTTCCACTATTATTCCCTCTTCTGTCACCTGGCTCCGTTATGTTGAACACATTCTCATCATAACTCCCAGACGCTTCAACGTTCAAGCTCTCCAACACAAGCTCAACCAGGTCTAGCCATCAATCCAGTTTACATTAGAAGAAGAAGTCGACAACACTCTTCCTTTCCTTGATGTTCTTCTCTGCAAAGCTAACCATGAACTTAGTTTTAAAGTCTATCGAAAACCTACCAATCAACACGATCTTCTCCACTTCTACTCTCACCATGACACCAAAACTAAACGTGGTGTAATTATAGGCTTTTTCCTGCGCGCACTCAGAATCTGCAGCAGTGAGTTCCTTGAAGAAGAATGCACCCTCATTGAACAAGTTTTTTCCACTGCTGAGAAGAGATACATAGTCCTCCCCACCAACTCCATTTCCAAACACGTTTTCAACATTTTTTCTAATACCTCATTCCGAGTATCCACCTCCACATCCACCACCATCAAGGACATTACCAGTAACAGACAGGACAAGCTTCAATCCACTGCAGGAGTATACACAATCCCTTGTAATAGCTGCAGCAAATTATACGTCGGCGAAACATTCAGAGACCAGTACGCAGGCAGATCTGACGACTCAAGAAATGCCTGTGTTCAACACCAAAATTTACACAACCATTTAATCAACTACAGAAACGCAAGACTCATTGCCAGAGAAGACAACACTCAATACCGAAGAATCCTGGAATCATCACTTATCTGTATATCCAACAACTTCATCCAGAACAACGGCTTTTACAACATAGCTGAACCTATTGCCAAGAAACTTCTTCAATGCTATCCCACATAGAACTCAAGAATGGAACACTGCAGGTCCTTTAAGTCACACAAGGTTTTAAACTATCACACTACTTTTTAGACTGTCACATGCAGCTTTCTCCACCTGACCCAGCATTCTCCACCTGACTATATCCTATATATATTCATGTTACTCATTTTCCAGGTAGATCTGTCTGTGACTCGATAAAGCCCACTGCGTGGGCAAAACGTTGTCAATAAAGGGTCACATTATACTGCTTATGTTTTTTTTTTCCATTTTTCCATTCAGTAAAAGCCACCAAGAATGCACTTGTCACTTTCTACTTTTTATATATAAAAATTGCAGATAAAATCTATGCAGGTCGTATTTCACCAGTGAAAAAAAATCCAAAATTATTTTTTCCAAAATTTATTTTGAATTCTGAGGATGAAAAATAAATGGCAATTTGATGACTGATTTTGAGAATCTTTCAGAGAGATTATAAGCCTTTGTTTATGTATGGGACATGTAGTGGTGGTAGTGGTGGTAGTTGTGTACTGGTGGTAGTGGTGAATTGGTAGTAGTGGTAGAAGTGGTGTGTAATAGTGGTGGTAGTGGTGATAGTTGTGTAGTGGTGGTAGTGGTGAATTTGTAGTAGTGGTGGAAGTGGTGTGTAATGGTGGAAGTGGTGTTTAATGGTGGTAGTAATAGTGGTAGTGATGGTAGTGGTGGCATTGGTGTAGTTATGGTAGCAGTGGTAGTGATGGTAGTGGTGGCAATGATGGTAGTGATGGTAGTGGTGGAAGTGATGGTAGTGGTGGTAGTGATGGTAGTGTAGTGGTGTAGTGGTGGCAGTGAATGTAGTGGTGGTAGTGATGGTAGTGGTGTAGTGGTGGTAGTGATGGTAGTGGTGGGAGTGATGGTAGTGGTGGAAGTGATAGTAGTGGTGGTAATGTAGTGGTGTAGTGGTGGGAGTGATGGTAGTGGTGGTAGTGGTGGCAGTGATGGTAGTGGTGGTAGTGATGGTAGTGGTGGTAGTGGTGTAGTGGTGGTAGTGGTGTAGTGGTGGTAGTGGTGGTAGTGATGGTATTGGTGGTAGTAATAGTAGTGATGGTATGGTGTAGTAGTGGTAGTGATGGTAGTGGTGGTAATGATGGTAGTGGTGGTAGATATTGTAGTGGTGGTAGGGGAGAAGTGGTAGTAGCGGTGGTAGTGGTGTGTAATGGTGGTAGTAGTGGTGGTAGTGATGGTAGTGGTGTAGTGGTGGTAGTGGTGATAGTGATTGTAGGGATGGCAGTGGTGGTAGTGATGGTAGCAGTGGTAGTGGCATAGTGGTGGTAGTGATGGCAGTGGTGGCAGTGATGGTAATGGTGGTAGTGATAGTAATGGTGGAAGTGATGGTAGTGGTGGTAGTGGTGTAGTGGTGGTAGTGGTGGCAGTGATGGTAGTGATGGTAGTGATGGAAGTGGTGATAGTGCTGTAGTGGTGGTAGTGATGGTAGTGGTGGTAGTGGGTTAGTGATGGTAGTGGTGGTGGTGATGGTAGTGGTGGTAGTGGTGGTAGTGATGGCAGTGGTGGTAGTGGTGGTAATGATGGTAGTGGTGGTAGTGAGGGTGGTGATGGTAGTGGTCATACTGGTGGTAGTGGTGTAGTGATGGTAGTGGTGTGTAACAGTGGTAGTGTTGGTATTGGTGGAAGTGGTGGTAGTAGTGGTAGAAATAGTAGTGGTGGTAGTGGTGGAAGTGGTGGTAGTAGTGGTAGTGGTGTGTAGTGGTGGTAGTGGTAGTACTAGTGATTTGGTGATAGTGGAGGTAGTGGTGGTGATAATGGTGGTAGTGGTATGTAGTGGTAGTACTGGTGACAGAGGTGGTAGTGGTGGTAGTGGTGTGTAGTGGTGGTAGTGGTGAATAGTGGTGACCCTACTGAACTTTCCCAGCTCAGGTTGACACTACTGAACTTTCCCAGCTCAGGTTGACACTACTGAACTTTCCCACCTCAGGTTGACACTACTGAACTTTCCCAGCTCAGGTTGACACTACTGAACTTTCCCAGCTCAGGTTGACACTACTGAACTCTCCTAGGTCAGGTTGACACTACTGAACTCTCCTAGGTCAGATTGACACTACTGAACTTTCCCAGCTCAGGTTGACACTACTGAACTCTGCTAGGTCAGGTTGACACTACTGAACTCTCCTAGGTCAGATTGACACTACTGAACTCTCCTAGGTCAGATTGACACTACTGAACTCTCCTAGGTCAGGTTGACACTACTGAACTCTCCTAGGTCAGGTTGACACTACTGAACTCTCCTAGGTCAGGTTGACACTACTGAACTTTCCCAGCTCAGGTTGACACTACTGAACTCTGCTAGGTCAGGTTGACACTACTGAACTCTCCTAGGTCAGATTGACACTACTGAACTCTCCTAGGTCAGATTGACACTACTGAACTCTCCTAGGTCAGGTTGACACTACTGAACTCTCCTAGGTCAGGTTGACACTACTGAACTCTCCTAGGTCAGGTTGACACTACTGAACTCTCCTAGGTCAGGTTGACACTAATGAACTCTCCTAGGTCAGGTAGACACTACTGAACTCTCCTAGGTTGGGTTGACACTACTGAACTCTGCTAGGTCAGGTTGACACTACTGAACTCTCCTAGGTCAGGTTGACACTAATGAACTCTCCTAGGTCAGGTAGACACTACTGAACTCTCCTAGGTTGGGTTGACACTACTGAACTCTGCTAGGTCAGGTTGACACTACTGAACTCTCCTAGGTCAGATTGACACTAATGAACTCTACTAGGTCAGGTTGACACTACTGAACTCTGCTAGGTCAGGTAGACACTACTGAACTCTCTTAGGTAAGGTTGACACTAATGAACTCTTCTAGGTTGGGTTGACACTACTGAACTCTCCTAGGTTGGGTTGACACTACTGAACTCTCCTAGGTTGGGTTGACACTACTGAACTCTGCTAGGTCAGGTTGACACTACTGAACTCTGCTAGGTCAGGTTGACACTACTGAACTCTCCTAGGTCAGGTTGACACTACTGAACTCTCCTAGGTTAGGTTGACACTACTGAACTCTCCTAGGTTGGGTTGACACTACTGAACTCTCCTAGGTTGGGTTGACACTACTGAACTCTCCTAGGTCAGGTTGACACTACTGAACTCTCCTAGGTCAGATTGACACTACTGAACTCTGCTAGGTCAGGTTGACACTACTGAACTCTCTTAGGTAACATTGACACTACTGAACTCTGCTAGGTCAGGTTGACACTACTGAACTCTCCTAGGTCAGACTGACTCTATTGAACTCTACTAGGTTGGTTTGACACTACTGAACTCTCCTAGGTTAGGTTGACACTACTGAACTCTCCTAGGTCAGGTTGACACTACTGAACTCTCCTAGGTCAGATTGACACTACTGAACTCTACTAAGTTGGTTTGACACTACTGAACTCTCCTAGGTCAGATTGACTCTATTGAACTCTACTAGGTTGGTTTGACACTACTGAACTCTCCAAGGTCAGGTTGACACTACTGAACTCTCCTAGGTCAGGTTGACACTACTGAACTCTCCTAGGTCAGGTTGACACTACTGAACTCTCCTAGGTCAGGTTGACACTACTGAACTCTTCTAGGTTGGGTTGACACTACTGAACTCTTCTAGGTTGGGTTGACACTACTGAACTCTCCTAGGTCATGTTGACCCCTTCTCCCATCTTCCACACATCAACAACTCTTCAATAAAGGTAAGTGTGAAGTTAATACACTGTTGTATGTATTAGTTGTAATTTATATATAGATGTACTGTGTAAGTTAATGTGTAAAAAATATTTATTTTAATACTTCTGGGTGTCTGGAACGGTTTAATTGAATTTCCATTATTTCTTATGGGGAAAATAGATTCGGATTACATTATTTTCGGTTTACATAAAACCCTCTGGAACGGATGGATTAATTACGTTTTCCGGGGGTCCACTGTATACCAGAAATGTTATAAATGGTGCAAAGGTGATATTAAAACAATATCAAAGATGGTTGACACAAACCCACTACCATTATAGTATGCTCCTCACTTAGCGATGAATTTGTTTACCGACATGGTCTTAGGAATGTAACTCCGTCCTTAAGTGAGGAGAGGCTGTATATATATATATATATATATATATATATACAGAGTCACTGGACACATTTCTAGAAGTGCTGCAGCTTGTGGAACTCTTTGAAACATGGTGTCATGCACAGTGGTGTTTTACACTCTTGACGATACACCTAGCATCCCTAAGGATCTTGACCTCTGACCTCATCAACACATACTCTTCTTCCTTAGCCCATCTCTCTTTCACATAAACCAAAAGGTTGTGCAGCTTTAGCCACAGGATTGGCTCTTCAAGCTAATAGCCAAATCCTGCATTACCACTCCCACTTGGAATAAACCTGGAGATACTGCACCACAATCTTAATCACTTGAACACACAGAATAGAAAATGGTACACCAGATGCTGTTCACCGAGGATAAGCAACTTCAGGTCATTAACCCTTTGACTCTGAAACTGTCATTCTGTCGGGAAATATTCGAAAAAAAAAAAAAATGTTTTTTCTTATCAAAATGTTAAGATTATTTTTCTGATTGTTTAAATCCCAATTTTTTTTTTTTGCGATCAGTATTTACCAAGATATAGAGGCGTAAAGTTGGCAAAAAATGAGCCGCGTATGGCAACAGCGGCAAATGCCACTCACTCGGTAAACATTTGTTTACTTCCTTTGGTAGGTTTCTTGTTTTTTTCACTATTTTATTTTTTTACATAACTTATGTGGCCTGTGAGACCAAAGTAAGGTGCAATGTATATGTATACACTCCTTGTATGCAACACAACAATCGCACAAATATTAGTATCATTATATTGTTTACAAAACTTGTTTACACCACCCAACAATAAAAAAAATTGTTTATTACTATTGTTCTATAATATATATACACATATATAATGACTAGACACTTTCCATCAACTGCAATTAGCACTTCAAAGCTCCAAGCTGTGTGTGTGTGTGTGTGCGCGCGTGTGCGTGTGTTGTGTGCGCGCGTGTGCGTGTGTGTGTGTGTGTGCGCGCGCGTGTGCGTGTGTGTGTGTGTGTGTGTGTGTGGGGACATCTAAATTTGCTGAGTCAGGGTAAGGCAGCTGTCAAAATGACATATTATACCATTACTCACCACCCCACACTGCCTGTCAACCTGTCAACACAAAAGGGGACCCATGTCTTCTTCTCCACAACCTCCTTCCTTTCCTTCATACCTACCTTCCTAGCTTCCTTTCTTCCTTCATTCCTTCCTTTCTTTCTGCCTTCCTTTCTTACATATTTCCTTCCTTCCTTCCTCTCATCTCTTCCTTCCTGCCTTCCTTCCTTCCTTTCTCTCTTTCTTTCTTACTTCCTTCCTTCTTCCTTTCCTCCTTCCTTACTTCTTTCCTTCCTTCCTTCCTCTCATCTCTTCTTTCCTTCCTTCCTTCCTCTCATCTCTTCTTTCCTTCATTCCCTCCTCACATCTATTCCTTCCTTCCTTACTTTCTTTCTTTCTTCCTTCCTTCCTTCTGTTATCCTAGGCATTGCTTTCGGTCACAAACTCCTCAAAACCATGAAATTTATCTTCAGAGACATTTCCATCTGTGTTAGAGCTATCATTGAGGAAGAGAAATGTCCCAGATGCACCAAGGAGTCAAATAATTCTTACCGCTAGGCATGCTGAACAAGGGCTACTGAAATGGTGCTCCCACAATGCACCAGTGGCTGCCCAATTTTTTTTATACTGCGCACACTGACCACACAGACCCATTCTCTCACATGTGGGCCTACCAGCTTTCTCCTGCTTGATTTGAGGCCGCTAGAATTTAGGTGTATTAATACGTCCGAAACATTGGCTCGTAAGCCATATATATACGACCGAAACAGTCAAAGGGTTAAGAGAGTCTATT
Source organism: Cherax destructor (assembly GCA_009830355.1). Taxonomy (NCBI): domain Eukaryota; kingdom Metazoa; phylum Arthropoda; class Malacostraca; order Decapoda; family Parastacidae; genus Cherax; species Cherax destructor. Next base: position 124,313 of record WNWK01003928.1, read on the forward strand.
ATTACCACTATTGACTTTAATATTACTATTACCACTATCACTACTATTACCACTATCACCACCACTATCACTATTACCATTATCACTACTATTACCACTATCACTACTATTACCACTACAGCCTCTCCTCACTTAGCGACATACTCATTTACCGACGACTCGGACTTACGATGGGCTCTCTGACCTGCATGCATTCCTAAATAATGTATAATAGAGCTGATTTCCACTATTCTGTTTATTAGAATACATAGTACACTACTGTATAAACATTTAAAAATACAGTGGACCCCCGAAAATCGGCTGGTCTGATTATCGGCTGGCTCGATTATCGATCGCTTTTTTCGACCCAATTTTTGCCTGATTATCGGCTGTTTCCCCGATGATCAGCCCGCATCCCAGACCTGTCTGCCTGCCCCACACTTGCGCACCTCACCGAGCAGGCATCTTTATAGGAGGAGATTATAAAATGAAGGTTATGCACGGAAGAGTATAGCGGGTAGAAAGAAATGGGGTAAAGCAGCTGGAATAGATGTTTTAAGACAAAAATGTTAGAAGCAGGCAGGGATATAGTTTTGGAGTGGTTGGTGCATTTGTTTATCACAATAAATTCACTGTGTTTAGTGCTTGTTTATTGATTGTGACTGTGAAATAAGCCACCATGGGCCCAAAGAAACTTCATAGTGGCAGCCCTTTGGTAAAGAAAGTGACAAACATGATACAATTGAAGAAAGAAATTGTAGCAAAGTACCAAAGTGGAGGAGGAAGAGAGGGGAGAATGTGCCTTCTTCCGTGATTCTACGATATGTACGATTCTAATGCAGCACAAGTCAATAAAGGCTATACAGGTATCCCTCAACATTCGAGAGGGTTAGGGGATCAAGAGCCTCGTGAATGTTGAAAAATTGCGAATGTTTGGTGCCCCAATATATTGTAGGGAAATATAATACAATACTGCTTCCTTAACCTATTGAACCATGAACAATCATAAAACACATATAAACATCGTAAAATAATGTACTATATACATGTTATTTTGACATGAGCTGGCTGTGGAGGGAGGCCTGTAATAGTATAATTATACAATATACGTATTTTATAGTGTTGTGAAGTGTCATGGGGAATCAAGTTACTGACACACTGCTTCTTCTCCCTCTGCTGTAGCTCCGCCCACTTTGTAATGATGCCAAATGTTTAATTAAATATGTATACATTAGAACAAAAAATGAAACTCCAACTTCATAACTATTTTAATTTGCATAACTCATATTACAGAAAACAATAAAAAAGTAAAATACACATACAACGAGTTAAGCTTACAGAAAAATACATTAAATTCACCATCTAACATCGTTACGAAGTGGGAGGAGCTATTGGAGGGAGGGAGAGGCGCAGTAACATTCAGTGTCTGGTGAGTCGTCATGGGTGTTGGATGTTAGCCTTAGCGCTAATAAAATGTTGTGTAAATACACTAATATTAGTAATAAAGGTTATCTATCTATTACATTTATTCCAAATTGATCTCAGAAACATGATAAATACCCTAGAACTGTAATAAAGATGCTGAAATTAATAATATATGCCATATTATATGAGGGGTAAGAGAGCAGGCACAGACCGCCACCATATGAGATGTTTACATCAGGGTAAACATGCCTAAATCACTTGTCGTAAGAACAAATGCAAAAATAGCATTTATTGTTTTTAGAATAATAATAATTTATAATAATTGATCTGGAGCACTTTAAATGTTATCAGTATTTACTATCTGACATTTAGAGCACTCCACAGCAATTATTAATTATTATTATTATTATTATTTCCCTACAATATATTGTAAGAAAATAATAATATTAATATTAAATAATAATAATAATAAATAATAATAATAATTGCTGTGGAGTGCTCTAAATGTCAGCTACCAAATACTGATGACATTTAAAGTATTCCAGATCAATTATTATAAATTATTATTATTTTAAAAATAATAAATGCTATTTTTGCATTTGTTCTTATAACAAGAGTGATTTAAGCATGTTTACCCTGATGTAAACATCTCATATGGTGGCAGTCTGTGCCTGCTCTCTTACCCCTCATATAATATGGCATATATTATTCATTTCAGCATCTTTATTACAGTTCTAGGGTATTTATCATGTTTCTGATATCAATTTGGAATAAATGTAATAGATAGATAACCTTTATTTAGTACATTCATTACTTACTGCTTCCTTAACCTATTGAACCATGAACGATCATATAACGCATGAAAACAGTAAAATATTGTACTACAGTGGACCCCCGCTATTCGAATTTAATCCGTTCCAGGAGCTAGTTCTCAACGCAAAATGTTCGAGTGGCGATTTAATTTTTCCCATAAGAAATAATGGAAATACAATTAATCCGTTCCTGCTGTCAGGAGGCCTGACAAAATAGTACTTCACTGTGAAGCTATTATCAACTCGACAGCTTATTTATCTATCACAATTCATCTAATATGACATAATAAACAATATAAATAACATAAAAACCTGATATACACTCTAGAATGAATAAAATATGTATGTCATTACGAATGTGGTGGCTGGGAAGGATGGTGGTGGCGAGCATTCTCGCTACAGCTGTGAAAACATCTTCCCATTCTTTCCTCCTTCAGACGTGTTAGTATAAGAGAAAACGGAGTTTGTAATGCTAAGTGCATTATTGTCAGCTTCACGGATTGAACAGAATTCGTACGTGTCAGGCTGGTAACAACAACAACTGGTTTGTTTACAAAACTCCCTCCCGAACCTTCATTTAATCTTGTTTACTCACCACTGCCTTTCACCTCCACTGCCTCTCACCACCACTGCCTCTCACCACCACTGCCTCTCACCACCACTGCCTCTCACCACCACTGCCTCTCACCACCACTGCCTCTACCACCACTGCCTCTCACCACCACTGCCTCTCACCACCACTGCCTCTCACCACCACTGCCTCTCACCACCACTGCCTCTCACCACCACTGCCTCTCACCACCACTGCCTCTACCACAACTGCCTCTACCACCACTGCCTCTACCACCACTGCCTCTACCACCACTGCCTCTCACCACCACCTCTCACCACTGCCTCCACCTCCACTGCCTCTCACCACTGCCAACCACCACTGCCTCTACCACCACTGTCCCTACCACCACTGCCTCTCACCACTGCCTCACACTTAATGAACAAACTCGAAACAATTATAATTAAGTGTGAAATGTCTGGATGAGCATGCAGGGTATTGTTCTCTCGAGTGTAAACAAGGAGGGACTGGCTCTCCAAGCGCCTGGGCGGACAGGTGATGGACACACTTGTTCGAATCATGATATTTTGTTCGCATGACGATATCGATTTTCTTGTTCTAATGACGATTTGTTCGACTGCCGAGCCGTTCGAATAGCGGGGGTCCACTGTATACAGTGGACCCCCGAGTTTCGTAAACCTCGGAAATCGTACATTTATGTAAGTATAATATTGTAAGTGCTTGTGGAAAAGTATTTTTTGGAGTCTGAAATAGACTAACCTACGTGACATTTTTCCTTAAGGGAGTAAATTCGTTCGGTAATGGCACTTGAGCAGACTTCAGGAGTGAAGTTTTTACGAAACTCGGGGGTCCACTGTATAGTACTACATACATGTTATACTGTAGTTTAATAACAAATAATGAACAGAGAAAACACTCAGTGAGTGAGTGGTGGGCGGGCTGGCTGCCGGGTCGGAAGGACGGTAGTAGGGACGCTCGGGTGGTGGGAAACTTAAATATGATTTGGTGGGTGGGAATTTGGCGGCCGGGAATTCGCGAATGTGTGAAGCCCGTGAAAGTGGAAAACGTGAATGTTGAGGGATACCTGTACAGTGGACCCCCGGTTTTCGTGATTTTTTCGTTCCAGAATGCTGTTCAATTGCCATTACCAAACAAATTTATTTCCATAAGGAATAATGTAAAGTAGACTAGTCCTTTTAGACCCCCAAAAATACACTTACAAAAGCATTTACAAAAATACACTTACATAAAAGGGCGAGTTTGGAGCATCACTAAAACCGGGGGTCCACTGTAATAGCAAAATATGAAAGTGGAGTACGTGTGGCTGAGCTGGCCAGGCTGTATGGCAAACCCTATACAACCATCGCTACCATCGTGGTCAAGGGAAATAAAATCAAGGAAGCTGTTGTTGCGAAAGGTGCAAATATGATCATAAAACAGAGATCGCAAGTACTGGAAGATGTGGAAACTTTGTTGTTGGTGTGGATCAACTAGAAAGAATTAGCAGGAGATAGTGTTACGCAGGCAATAATATCTGAAAAAGCAAGGCAGTTGCATGATGATCTCGTCAAGAAAATGCCTGCAACTAGTGAAGTGAGCGAATTTGAAGCCAGCAAAGGCTGGTTTGACAGATTTAAGAAGCGTAGTGGCATACATAGTGTGATAAGGCATGGTGAGGCTGCCAGTTCAGACAAATGTGCAGCTGAAAAATACATGCATGAATTTAAAAGCTATGTAGAGGCTGAGGGATTTAAACCCCAACAAGTGTTTAATTGTGACGAAACAGGTCTGTTTTGAAAGAAAATGCCAAACAGGACCTACATTACACAGAAGGAAAAGACACTGCCAGGACACAAGCCTATGAAAGACACGCTGACTCTTATGTTGTGTAGTAATGCTAGTGGGGATTTCAAAGTGAAGCCTTTACTGGTGTATCACTCTGAAAATCCCAGTGTTTTCAAGAAATGCAGTGTTGCCAAGGCTAATTTGTGTGTGATGTGGAAGGGTAACAGTAAGGCATGGGTCACGAGGGAAATTTTCCTTAATTGGTTCAATGAAGTGTTTGGCCCCAGTTTGAAGAAATTCCCCCTGGAAAATAAATTGGAACTAAAGTGCCTCCTGGTAATGGACAATGCTCCTGGTCATCCTCGAGACTTGGAGGAGCAAATTGAGGAGGACTTTAACCCTTTGGGGGTCCAAGGGGTCAATCCAAAACTCGTTCTCAGGGTCCAAGAATTTAAAAAAAAAAAAAAAATTTTATGACATTATAGAGAATCTTTTTCCGATCATAACGCCACAAAAATTTTGAAATTTGATCGAAAACTAACGGAATTATGCTTTTGCGAAGTTAGCGGTATCGATTACATTTACGAATCGGCGATTTCGCCCACTTTGAGCCCTATTTTCGGCAAATTCTAATGTTTCAGTCTACTAAAAATATAGCTATTTCGCTAGAACTCCATTTCCTCTATCGAATGAGTACAAGAAATCGCCTATTTACCAATTTCAACTACCCAAAATAGTGGTCAGAAAAGGGCAATTTAGCCAATTTCACACAAATTTCAAACGATGCCAATTTCAAAATAGGGTCCATAATAAACAAGGCAGACATTCCTGGCACTAAAATAACATCTTCTCTGTTCATTAGTCACATTTGGAGGCCCCTATTACATTACTTTTGCTTTCCATTTTGTATTTCTATTCTCACAAATAATAGAAGATTTACTGTTAAGTATACAACTGCATCATTGAAAAATGGTATAAATAATATCAGTGCACTTGTGCAAGAATATTAGACTCTCCAGTTGATGTGTATTGGACACATGGTGTGATTTGTTTACTTTTGAACATCGGCCAAAATCGAACATTTTCGCTACTTTGCGCTCAGTTTCAAGGTACTTGTCATCGTGAAACCAGTCAAAATTAGTATCTCTATTTCTGTAATATATCATCTATTCTATAAAATGAGACTAAGAAAACGAGAATACAAGCATAAATACCATACGAAAATAGACTGCAAAGTCTCTGTTTTAAACCAAAAACACGGTCAGAGTTTTTTTTTCCCTCATTATGCACTGTGCGGTGCAGGAATTTTTTTATACTGCGCACACTGACCGCACAGACCCATTCTATCACATCTAGGCCTAACAGCCTGTTTCTGCTTGATTTGAGGGCGCTAGAATTTAGGCATACTAGTACGTCAATAACCCCAGGACGTAAGATGTACTAGTACGACCAAAACCCCGAAAGGGTTATGTTTATCACATTGAAGTTCTTGCCCCGTAATACCACTCCTCTCCTCCAGCCCATGGACCAGCAGGTCATTGCAAACTTCAAAAAACTCTACACCAAAGCAATGTTTCAAAGATGCTTTGACTTAACCTCCGACACTAAATTGACCCTAAAAGAGTTTTGGAAAGATCACTTCACTATCCTCCATTGCATAAACCTTATAGGTAAGGCTTGGGAGGGAGTGACTTCCAGGACTTTGAACTCTGCTTGGTAGTAGGTTGGTAGACAGTAACCACCTATGAAGGTACTACCATCCTCTGGTAGTAGGTTGGTAGAACAGCAACCACCTAGGAAGGTACTACCATCCTGTGGAAGTAGGTTGGTAGACAGCAACCACCCAGGGAGGTAATACCATCCTGTGGTAGTAGGTTGGTAGACAGCAACCACCCAGGGAGGTACTACCATCCTGTGGTAGTAGGTTGGTAGACAGCAACCACCCAGGGAGGTACTACCATCCTGTGGTAGTAGGTTGGTAGACAGCAACCACCCAGGGAGGTACTACCATCCTGTGGTAGTAGGTTGGTAGACAGCAACCACCCAGGGAGGTACTACCATCCTGTGGTAGTAGGTTGGTAGACAGCAACCACCCAGGGAGGTACTACCATCCTGTGGTAGTAGGTTGGTAGACAGCAACAACTCAGGGAGGTACTACCATCCTGTGGTAGTGGGTTGGTAGACAGCAACCACCCAGGGAGGTACTACCATCCTGTGGTAGTAGGTTGGTAGACAGCAACCACCCAGGGAGGTACTACCATCCTGCCAAGTGAGTGTGAAAGGGAAACCTGTAATAACAGGTATATCTTGCTACTTCAGCTTACAATTTGGTCAGACTACATATACGTACATGTACATGCATATACGTACGTATATACACACATCTGGATTTTCTTCTATTTTCCTAATAGTTCTTGCTCTTCTTTATTTCCTCTTATCTTAATGGGGAAGTGGAACAGAATTCTTCCTGTGTAAGCCATGTGTGTTGAATTGTATGCATGTCATAAGAGGTGACTCAAATTCCTGGAGCAAGGGGCTAGTAACCCCTTCTCCTGTATAAATTACTTAATTTATAAAGAAACACTTTTGTTTTTCATTATACGTCACTCTGCCTCAGTGGGATATGACCGGTTGGTTGAGCAAAAAAAAAAATACCAGAATTAATAAAACGTAATCTTTACAATTTCTATCTGTTTTAACTGTATTTCAGAATACATTATAGTCTTTTTCAAAATTAATATAAAGTTGCAATTGAAGAGAAGATAAAAAGGCACATCACTCTCACAGCATCACATGATAAATATGGCTTAAAGACAAATACGAAAATGCTAAGGTTGCTGGAGATGGATTCCTCCTCGGCTATACATAAGAACATAAGAAAGAAGGAACACTGCAGCAGGCCTACTGGCCCATGCGAGGCAGGTTCAAGTCTCCAACTGGCTTAAGCCAATGCCCCGACCCAGGCAGGTCAGGTTACATTGCATTGAAATAAAAATTATTATTATTATTATTATATTAAGGAAGGAGCACTGCATCTGACCTAGTAGCACAAGCTAGTCAGGACCAACTCACACCCACCTGCACCCCACCTGAAAATAACCCTCTCCAGGTAGTCAGGACACTTCCACTTAAGGAATTAGTACCGCATCCGACCTAGTAGCACAAGCTAATCAGGTCCAACTCACACCTACCCACACCCACTCATGTATTTATCTAACCTATTTTTAAAACTACACAACGTCCCAGACCCTATGACGGTACTCGGGAGTTTGTTCCACTCATCCACAACTCTATTACCAAACCAGTGCTTTCCTATATCCTTCCTGAATCTGAACTTTTCCAACTTGAAACCATTGCTGTGAGTCCTGTCTTCACTGGATATTTTCAGCACGCTATTTACATCCCTTCGTTTATTCCTGTTTTCCATTTATACACCTCAATCATATCCCCCCTAATTCTACGCCTTTCTAGAGAGTGCAGATTCAAGGCCCTCAGTCTATCCTCATAGGGAAGATTTCTAATACATGGGATCAACTTTGTCATCCTCCTCTGTACGTTTTCCAGTGCATTTATATCCATTATATCCATTTATATACATACTACTGAAAAATGAAGCAATGTCACTTCTCTTGTTCATCTCGATTAGATATTTATGGATGATGTCACACAGGTTGCTGGGGTCCAGTTTGGCTTTGTGAGACTCAATAATACCCTCGAGAAAAACATTATGAAAGAAGCTGAAGTACACACATTATTTGCAATGGAACTGTTGTAAATCTATACAAAAATTCAATGTACATAAAAGGACCTAAAATCTGGAACTCCCTGCCTGAAAACTCTAGAACTGCAGACACAACCTCCATTTTCAAAAGCAACATTAAAAAACATCTTATCTCACTTACGCACCCAACCGGTAGCTAACCACATGAAAACTACTTTATCTTGCACATATCCACAGCAAAATACGTACACTTATTGATATCTGTGATTCCCCTTAATTTGCAAATGACTGTAACCAAAATTCTAATACAACTATTGCTTCATAATTCTTAAGCTAGTCATAAGTTTGCCTAAGACACTCCAATATAGAAACTGTATCATGCCAACATGTCACCATTTCCATTAATATATAAACTAATTGTTAAATTCTTAAATTTTTGAACTACCTCAATTTTGTAAACCTAGTTAATCACTACAATTACCTAACCTTAATACCAGTATAATCATTGTCACTATAGAGTAAGGTCTAGTATAAGACTGCCTGAAATGCCTAGACATACCTAGGCTTTTGATAGAGTACCGCACCAGAGACTGTTAAAGAAAGTGGCAGCTCATGGCATTGGGGGAAAAGTGCTGTCAGGGATCGAGTCATGGCTCACCAATAGGAAGCAGAGAGTGTGCATAAATGGGGTTAAATCCGAATGGGGACTTGTAACAAGTGGTGTTCCACAGGGATCAGTCTTAGGCCCATTGTTATTTATAATATATATCAATGACCTTGACGAGGGAATTACTAGTGATATGAGCAAATTCGCCGACGACACGAAGATAGGTAGGATAATTGATTCAAACATAGATGTCATAGAACTTCAGGAAGATTTAGACAAACTTAATTCGTGGTCAGAAAAGTGGCAGATGCAGTTCAATGTAGATAAATGCATGGTTCTGAAGCTCGGGAGTGTCCATAACCCAAGCACTTATAAGTTAAATAACGTAGAACTTAGCCATACAGATTGCAAGAAGGACTTGGGGGTGATGGTAAGCAGCAACCTTAAACCAAGACAGCAATGCCTAAGCGTACGTAATAAGGCAAATAGATTACTGGGATTTATATCAAGAAGTGTTAGCAACAGAAGTCCAGAGGTTATATTACAGCTTTATACATCATTAGTAAGGCCTCACCTAGATTACGCAGCTCAGTTTTGGTCTCCATATTACAGAATGGACATAAATTCGTTAGAAAACATTCAGCGTAGAATGACTAAATTAATACATAGCATTAGAAATCTTCCTTACGAAGAAAGATAGAAGACCCTTAAATTACATTCACTTGTAAGACGTAGAATGAGGGGAGACATGATCGAGGTATACAAGTGGAAAATGGGTATTAACAAAGGGGATATAAATAAGGTCTTGAGGATATCTCTCCAAGAGAGAACCCGCAATAATGGATTCAAGTTAGATAAGTTTAGATTTAGAAAGGATATAGGAAAGTATTGGTTTGGAAATAGGGTAGTTGATGAGTGGAACAGTCTGCCTAGTAGGGTTATTGAAGCTAGGACCTTGGGTAGTTTCAAATTTAGGTTGGATAAATTCATGAGTGAGAGGGGTTGGATTTGAGTGAGAGGGGTTGGATTTGAGTGGGACTCGCAAATGAGTGAATGGAATTGTCAAAGCTTATTTCTTGGGTAGCATTGAAAATTGGATTGAGCAAGTGTTCTGTTAGTGGGACGGATTGTGAAGGACCTGCCTAGTATAGGCCAACAGGCCTGCTGCAGTGTTCCTCCTTTCTTATGTTCTTATGTAGAGTCATTGGTCACATCAAAGCACCTTTGAAACATTGCTTTGGTGTACAGTTTTTTGAAGTTTGCAATGACCTGCTGGTCCATAGGCTGGATGAGAGGAGTGGTGTTAGGAGGCAAGAACTTCACTGTTACAAATTTGAAATCCTTAGACATTTGGTCTTCCAAGTCTTGAGGATGAGCAGGAGCATTGTCCATTACCAGGAGGCACTTGAGCCCCAATTTATTGTCCAATAGATATTTCTTCACACTGGGGCAAAACACTTGATTAAACCATTCCAGGAAAATTTCCCTAGTGACCCATGCCTTAGGGTTAGACTTCCACATCACACACAATTTACTCTTGTCAACACTGTATTTCTTGAACACTCTGGGAGTTTCAGAGTGATACACCAGTAAAGGCTTCACTTTGAAATCCCCACTAGCGTTACCACACAACATAAGAGTTAGCCTGTCTTTCATAGGCTTGTGTCCTGGCATTGCCTTTTCCTCCTGCATGATGTAGGTAATCCTTGGCATTTTCTTCCAAAATAGGCCTGTTTCGTCACAATTAACCCTTTGGGGGTCGACAGGCCTTCTCGGAAACCTGTTCTCAGGGTCGAAAAATATTCAGAAAAAAAAATTATTTTATCTTATGAAATGATAGTTTTTTTTTCTAAATCTAATAGGCTAAACAAAAAAATTATGCGATCAATACTTATGGAGATATGGAGGCTTCAAGTTGACAGAAATTGAACCACTTAAGACAACATCACTGACTGCCGGTTGGCCGGTAAATTGTTATTTTTTTTTTTTTTTGAGTTGTTTTCTTATCGTTTTTAATTTTTTCTTTTTCAAATAACTTTTATGGCCTGTGAGACCAATATAAGTGCTGTTTTTCAAATATTCACTTGTTGAATATTACACAATAATGGCATAAAGTTTGTTCTCATTATTTTTGTTTACAAAACATATTTACAACAATGTACAATGTCAAATAATGTTTATTACTATTGTTCAATCATATATATATACATATAGAGTCACTGCACATGTTCCTAGAAGTTTTGCAGCCTGTGGAAGTCTCTGAAACATGGTTCCATGCACAGTGGTGTTTTACATTCCACACACATAAAACGAGTGTCTTGCATTGCTGTGGGCATCTTTTTGTATGTGCACAGACATAACACCTCTTCTGAGCCTTTTTCTTGCAAGCAGTAGCAGGCAGTTTTGTTAGACAGTGATCACCAGGCCTCAGACGAGAGGGTAGTTGTTTGTAATTTTGTGGGCGGTTTTCTATTGCAGGTGTTGTTCCTTGGTACTTGGTGATTATTTGTCTGATGACAAACAAAATTCGCCATATGGTGGTTTGTTTGTGGTCTTCAACTTATAAATATTATAAGCATTGAGCATGGTAATGTCCAGAATGTGAAAAGAGTTTTATGTACCACTTGTAACTCTTGCTAACACAATCAGCAAACCCAATCTGCATGTCACATTTGTCCACTGAACGCATATTGAGAGTGTAGTCCATCACAGCTGCAGGTTTTAGAATGGGTTCATTGGTCTCTCTATTCAGCCTGCCACTGTCTGCCATTTCATTAGGGTGAACTGATGACAACAGTGTGACATCTCGTTTGTCATGCCACCGAAATGCCATGATGTCATTGGCAGCAAACACCTGCACCTCACCTCTACGAGTGCCTGCATCGAACCTAGGCATATCCTTACGATTTGCATGAACTGTTCCGCACACATCTGTCATGTTCACTCGCAAAAAATCACTGAGGGAGCGGCTTGTGTACCAGTTATCAGAATATAATATATGCCCCTTACCAAGATATGGTTCCATCATTGTTCTAACCACATCACCAGAGATACCCAGTAACTTCCTGGTATCTTGCAATGTATAACTTCCAGTGTACACAATAATATCAAATACAAGACCATTGTAGCAATCACAAAGCACAAACAACTTTATACCAAAGCGTTTCCTTTTGCTTGGTATATACTGCTTGAATGACAGTCTACCTTTGAACAGAATCAAAGACTCATCAATAACAAGCTTCCTGAAGGGATAAAAATACATATTGAATTTCTCTTTCAGATACAGAAACACATTCCTAATCTTATATAACCTGTCGTTTCTGTCAGGCCTGGTTTTGTCCGAGAAATGTAACATACGTAACAGTAGCACAAATCGATTCACTGGTATAATATCACTGAAAGCTGGTGTTGCAATCAATCGGTCTGTCAACCAGTATGATTTGACACGGTGCTCATACACATGTGGCATAAGCATTATTGTGGCAAAAAGAAGATACATCTCTGCCACAGTTGTCTCCTTCCACTGGTGTAGACATGATTTTGGTGAAAGAATCGTGTTTGCCAGTTCAGTGGCATTGTTCCCAAGTGGACAAGGAGGTGTTGATTCACCAGGAATTCTCCCGGCCCATGTGTTTACCAGATGGCGACCCGGCTCTGGCTTCCTGGCGTGGGAGTAGCAGAGACCTATGTCTTCCATGGGAGCGGGTACCCCTCAGCAGCAGGACCAACTTGTCCCAGGCCTAGCCACATTCCCCACCAGCACGAGGCAGGTGATAGATAGATGCTAGGCCACTCTGGTCTGCCACCTTCCCCGCCCCAAGGAGGCTGACAGGAAGGGCAGGCTTGCGAGTCGCAGATGGTAGCAAGCTCCAGCCTTGGCACCTACCCTGCCCTAGAAGGGCTGGGCACGGTGATCGTCATGCAAGTCGACAAGATGGGTGTATTCCACTTTGACTTTCATCAAACTGATGGGGATTAGGAATAAAATTCTCAGCTTCCTGCCAATCCCAGGTGCGGTCTGCTGGTGGGTACTGGATATTTATAGGTGGTTGTGGGGGCTGTGGAAGTGGAGGTGGTGGTTGTGGGGGTTAGTGGGTGGGTCAGGGTTGCCTTTGTTGTAGCTGATCTGACTCAGCAGTGTGGGTGCCAGCATGGTCCACTGCTGGTGCCTCGCGCCTGGCACCACCACTACCACCACCACCACCAGATGCATGCTCATTTCTCATTCCAATTGCAACACTATCATCTTCATTTTCACTATCACTTCCTGTTGTACGCCCACGGGATGTACTCTGAGATGTACTCGTAACCCCTGGAAGAGCATATGGCACACTACCAGAGCGCATATACTGTCATATATACTGACGCTTCACTGGTGAATATTCCCCTTCACTCTCGCTACTGGAACTATTTTGAAGAGCTTGAAGTTCATATTCACTATCACTATCATCACCATTGCTCACATCTGAGTCTTGGATATGAGTAAATAGGAGTTTCCTCCTTCGTTCTGGTACAACTGAACGTGAACAAGACGCCACAGCACCAGAGGTGGAAGGCTGTGGGTCGTCTGGGTTTTCCTCACTTATACCGGTATTATGGTCACTAATTTTGGTCACAACTGCCTCAAAACCTTGAAAGTCACCTTCACTGACATCCCCATCACTGTTAGAACTGTCACTGGGGAATAAAAGTGTCCCAGTTCGCCGAGGAGTAAGGTGTTTCTTGCTGCGAGGCATGGTGGACAAGGTGTACTGAAATGGTGTTCCCACAATGCACCACTGGGTGCCCGATTTTTTTCCTACTGTGCACACTCACCATGCAGACCCATTCTCTCACCCCTAGGCCTAACAGCTGTTTCCCGCTTAATTTGAAGCCGCTAGAATTTACGCATACTAGTACGGCACCAACCCTTGCACGTAAAACGTACTAGTACAGCACCGACCCCGAAAGGGTTAACCCTTAAACTGTCCACATGTAGATATACATTCACGTGCGTAGCTGACCGAACGTAGATCTATGTTTTATTTTACATTCGTTCAAATTTAGCGCGATAGGCCTGAGTCGCCTAGACATGAGAGAATGGGTCTGCGCACTCAGTGTGCGCAGTATGAAAAAAATCGGGGACACCAGGGTACCGCACGGTAGCCCCAGTTAGTTTCAGCTCCATCTTGGGTCAACATCATGGCAAACCCCCGTGATTCACTCATGCCTCGTCATATTAACACTCTACTATTCTCGGAAAGTGAAACAGAATGCGAGGTTAGTGGATTTGACAGTGATATAGCCACTAATAATCAAGGAATTAGTGAAACTATTGATGACAACCCAGATGACCCTCAGCCCATCACCTCTGAGGTGGCCAGTGTGGCCATACCAGACCCTCAGCCCAGCACTTCTGGGGTTGCTAGTATTTCTACCCAAAGGCAACTCCGCAAGAGGAAATTATCATTTTCCATGTGTTATGATAATGATGATAGTGAAGGTGATATAAGTGACGATGATGAAATCGATTTTATGCCCATAGACGATTCATCGAGTGACAGTGATTATCATTATTCCCCAGTGAAATGTACTTTTAAGCGTCATTTCCTACGTTCAGGCAGTGTGCCATATGCAATCAGAGGCAAGGGTCGTGGCAGGTCACGATCCAAAACCCCAGCCACTGATAGTGAAAGTGATAATGAAGGAGAGTATGCTGGGATGGAGGAAGAGGTGGTGGGTGGCACAGTGCCTGGACCTCGTGGCGCTGTGTGTGGACAGACAAAGGACCACGAGGCACCCTCTCAAATCATGTGCCAGCCCCACTCCCGTCCCTCCTCCTGCTCCCCCCCGTCCCATACCACAGGTCCACTCTGCACCATCTGATCGTGAATGGAAGTGGACTGAACATACACCATTCGTGCCACATCCTTTCAATTTTGATGGCAGTGGAAGTGGCATCATGCCACACTGTCCCATCACAAATGAGTCTACAGAGTTAGACTATTTTCAACTATACTTTGATGAGCCAATAATGAACCTGATTGTTACCCAGACCAACCTGTACTACCAGTATACAATGACCCATGCAGATTTTTCAGAATCATCATGGCGGCTGCGCAGGTGGAAAGATACAACTGTGGCTGAAATGTATTTATTCCTTGACACTATCATGCTTATGCCACACACATAAGAACAATATAGCAAACTACTAGTCCACAGACCACTTCATTAGCACTCCAGTCTTCTGTGACCTCCTTCCCTGCAACAGATTCCTTCTGTTGCTAAGAATGTTGCACTTCTCAGATAGTAATACACCAAACCGAAATGACCTCCTCTACAAAATCCGGGAATTGTTTATGTATCTCAAGCAAAAATTCAGTGCCTACTTTTATCCATTCAAGAACATTGTTGTTGATGAGTCCTTGATTCTGTTCAAGGGACGACTGTCATTCAAACAATATATACCAAGCAAACGTAATCGCTTTGGTATAAAACTGTTTGTTATGTGTGACTGTGAGACTGGTCTTGTGTTGGATGTCATTATCTACACAGGTAAAAATACACTTGATGATACCAGGCGCATGTTGGGCATTTCTGGTGATGTTGTTCGCAAGATGATGCAGCCATACCTTGGCAAGGGCCATACGTACATTGTTCACAGGCAACTGGTACACAAGCCCTATGCTTGCTGATTTAATACGTGTGAACAATACTGATATATGTGGAACAGTGAGAAGAAATAGAAAACACATGCCAAAGTTCACTGGAGGAAGTGTATTGCAAGCGTTTCATGCCAATGACATCATTGCACTGACATGGCATGACAAACGAGACGTGACATTGCTGTCAACCATCCACAGAAACGAGATGGTACAAACAGACAGACTAAGCAGGTTCAACAATCAACCTGTTGAAAAGCTAGCTGTTGTCATTGACTATACAAACAATATGCGACTAGTCGACAAGTGTGACATGATGATAGGCTTTGTTGACTGTGTGCGTAGGAGTCGCAAGTGGTATATAAAAGTGTTTTTCCACCTTGTGAACATTGCAATGCTCAATGCCTTCAACATGTATGAAATAAAGACTGGGAAGTGACAACGATATGCAGAATTCACCCTAAATGTCATCAAGCAGATAGGGAGAAAGTATGGTACCACACTATATACGTGTACCTGCCACTCCACAGCGACCTGTCACCCCACAACAGCGACCTGTCACCCCACAACAGCGACCTGTCACCCCACAACCAGAAGGGAAAGTGCCCAACCGAATAATCCCTAACTGTCACTGCCTGATACCATTACATCTACTCCAAAGAAGAAGTACTCTCAGAAAAAGTGTCTTGTGTGTGCTTACAGTAAACAGCGACCCCAAGTGCGAAAAGACACACGATACATGTGTCAGCAATGTGGAGTGGCACTCTGTATGAATCCATGTTTCTTAGAGTATCATACAGTGGTGGACTTCTAAAAACATAAATGGGACCTGTAAATACCTTGTATATATATATATATATATATATATATATATATATATATATATATATATATATATATATATATATATATATATATATATATATATATATATATATGTAAACAATAGTATGTGATTGAACTAGGTGTACAAATTCATTTATCAGTGTGAACATGTGTGTTTGTGACAGTATGATTACTAATTCAGTACCAAACATTTGTGTCTAAACAAGAATTGGCAATGAAATGAATAGATCTGCATCAAAACATTATTATCATAGAATGAAAACAACAGAAAATGGAAAAAAATGAAAAAAAACGATAAATGTTTATTGTTTCTGCAAGCGGCCGTGCTCCATGTTGCCGACACCACATCATTTAGCACCAACTTCGCGGGCTTATATCTCGGTAAGTACTGGCCCTAAAAATTTTTTTTTAGCCTATCCTATTTCTAAAAATGCGCTCTTCATTAAAAAAAAAAAAACATTTTTTTTTTTCAAAATATTCGGAGCAATACGCAGGCGAACGTATATCTACGTGTGGACAGTTTAAGGGTTAAACACTTGTTGGGGTTTGAAATTTTCAGCCTCAACATATACTTTAAACAAATTTTTCAGCCCCTTGTTTATCTGAACTGGCACCCTCACCATACCTTACAACACTGTGTATGCCACTTCTCTTCTAGAATTTTTCGAACCAGCCTTTGCTGGCCTTAAATTCATCAACATCATCACTGGTTCCAGGCATTTTCTTGACAAGATCGGTATGCAACTGCCTTGCTTTTTCACAAATAAACCCTTTGACTGTTTCAGACGTAAATGTATATACGTCTTACGAGCCAATGTTTCAGACGTATTTATACGCCTAAATTCTAGCGGCCTCAAATCAAGCAGGAGAAAGCTGGTAGGCCCACATGTGAGAGAATGGGTCTGTGTGGTCAATGTGCGCAGTATAAAAAAATCCTGCAGCAAGCAGTACATAATGAGAAAAAAAAAACTCCGACCGTGTTTTTGGATTAAAACGCCGACTTTGAGGTGTATTTTCGTATAGTATTTATGGTTGTATTCTCTTTTTCATGGTCTCATTTGATAGAATGGAAAACATATTACAGGAATAGAGATGATTTTGATTAGTTTCATGATGTAAATGATCTTGAAATTGAGCTCAAAATAGCGGAAATGTTCGATTTTTGCCAATGTTCAAAAGTAAACAAATCACACCACGCGTCCAATACACATCAACTGGTAAGTCTAATATTCTTTCACAAGTGCACAGATATTATTTATACAATTTTTACAATAATGCAATAGTCTACATAACAATAAATCTTCTATTTTTTGTGTGAATAAAAAATCAAAATAGAAACCAAGAGTAATGTAAGAGGGGCCTAAAGACGTGACTAATGATCAGATAAAATTTTATTTTAGTGCTAGGGATGTCTGCATTGTTTATTCTGGACCCTATTTTGAAACTGACATCTTTTTTATTTTGCATGAAATTGGCGAAATTGCCATTTTCTGACCACTTTATTGGGTAGTTGAATTCGGTAAATTGGTGATTTCTTGTACTCAATCGATAGAACAAATGGAGTTCTAAAGAAATAGCTATGAGTTTGGTTGACTGTCCCAATGGAATTGGCCGAAAATAGGGCTCAAAGTCGGCAAAATCGCCGATGCGTATATATCACTGACATCGCTAACTTTGCGAGAGCGTAATTCCATAAGTTTTCAATCAAATTTCATACTTTTGGTGTCATTACTATCGGGAAAAGATTCTCTATCATAAGAAAAAATAATTTATTTATTTTTTCCAAAATTTTCCGACATAGAATGACAGTTTCAGAATGGGGCCTCCGACAGTCAAAGGGTTAATGAATGCACAACACTATCACCCACTAGCAGTTTTTCGTTTATCCACACCAACAACAATTTTTCCATATTTTCCATTGTTTGTGATCTCTGTTTCGTTATTGTATTCACCCCTTTCACAACATTAGCTTCAGTGATTTCTTTTCTCTTAGCCACAATGGAACCGATGGTTGTTGGGGCCTTCTTGTATATCCTGGTGAGCTCGGCAATACGTACACCACTATCATATTTTTCTATTATTTCTTTCTTCAATTCTATGGTGTTCCTCACTTTCTTTACCAAAGAACTGGCACTAGAAGCTTTCTTTGGGCCCATGGTAGCTTATTTAGTAGTCACACACAATAATCAAGGGCCAAAAACAATTAATTGTTAATAAATGTTTTGTATGAACTCCTGGGATGATGTTCACTCAAGCATAAACAATGCTACACTGCGTGACAATGTGTGTGGGAGGTGCGTGGGTGGCGGTCTACGGCCTTTGTATGTGCGGGGCACTGGTGGACAGGTTCTGTACCAAGCACGAAAATGGAGGTAATCACCCGAAAATGAAGGTAAAATTTCCCCGAAAAAACTGCACAAAAACTGAAACACACGAAAACAGAGATACACGAAAACGGAGGGTTGACTGTACATGTGAGAGTTAGAAAGGGGGTTAGAACGAGGCACTGAGGCTGAAAAGAAAAACTGTTGAGGAATTGTAAGTACTGGAGGAATGCGAAGAGACTTGGGCTTATGAGACAGGCTCAGCTTCACTGGTAATAGGTGCGATGAAGAGGCAGGTATGCGAGGTCTTGCAGACTGAGAAACTAGCGAGCGAGAAGAAGTAGTTGTAGAAGTAAGTAAGGAGGTGGGGGTTTCAGAGGATAAAACTGCAAAAGAATTAGAGACGGGGGTAACCCCAGAAGACACAACACCGGAAGAGTTAGTAGGAAGGGGGACCACTAAGGTTGGAGGTCTCCTAGCTACTCTCGAATAAGGGATACGAGGAAGATTCCCCTGAAAATGGAGCCAAGAGACAGCCATAGCATAAGTAAAGCCTTCACTCTCTCTAAGACAATGGATTTCTCGTTCATTACAATAGACTTGACAACAGCGGGAAAAAGAAGGATGAGGTTCATTGCAATTGAGACAAAGGGGGGGAAGACTGCAAGATGTATTGGTATGATCTGCGGCACCACAGACTGGGCACTCTGCCCTAGATCTGCAGTATTGAACTGTGATTGGAATGTTATCTATGGAAGTAATATGGGAAAGATCATGAGCTTGTTCTGCATTCTGAACTGTAACGATGCTCGCACCGCTTCGAAGAGAGTGAAAGGATATATTTTGGCCAACGTGTCATAAAAGAGCTTTACCAATAATATGGTCAGAAAGGTAATCAGTTGGACATGTTGGTTGTAGGGAAAAGAATTTACTCCACTGCATACTTGTAAGTATGGTGTGTAAAGGAAGTGGGTGTCGTGTAGGTCGTTTTTGGGTAGAATGAGTAGACATTGAAGAACAGTCGTCAGTAAATGGTCTGGAACATTTAGGCATAGTACCGCAGGCGGCCCGACCCGAGGTAGCCGGACGCATAGTTAGAGACATGCAAAAAGCAGAGGCACTAACAGAAATGGGAGGAGCCCCAGCACCTGGAGCAAGTAACGAAGTGTCACCAGCAGAAGGTACAGGGGTATGGGAAGAGTCTAGAGAATGGTCCAATAATGAAGCCAAGTCAGAACAGGATGTGGGGAGGAGGAGGGTTATCACAAGAATGAAGACTCCATGATGATGGGACTTCTTTCTTATTATTTTTAAGAAAAAAAGGAAGAAGAAAAAAAAAGAGGGAAAGTGGAGGGACAGTCACTAGAAGGTATGAAAGGGCTGTAAGTTCCTCCTCTCATCCGAGAGGACCTTGAGACCACAAGCAGTGCAGATGCAACATTGAACCTGAGCCATACCCTACCCATCACACCAGTAAACCAGAGCTCCGGGATAGCAACTTAACATCTACCGAGCCACCTTGGCGGACAAAAGAGAGGGCGGTCGGAAACCTGCCACAAAGCATACCTCCTTCAGCTGCCACCTCCCAAAACTGACAGGCAGTCTCTGGAGATACACTCGTCACCTGCAGGACACCCTTCTTACTTCTTAGAAATCCAGGAAGAAAGCAAGGCGCTCCAGATAATCCAGATTCCACAGCAAACTACACCACACCCGAGGAACCTCATGGAGTGGGATGAACTCTGGCACACTTCCCCTACCTAGAAATCGTAATGCCAGATGGAAGGACACCAGAGGCTACAAACGGGATGGGGAAAAGGAGGGTTGGGAGGGAAGACGAAAGGGGGAAAAAAGGGGATAATGGGGAAGATGGGATAGGGAAGGGAGGATTTGGGGGTAATTAGGTTCAGTCTGAGGAAGAGGACCAAAATGTCCAATTCCTCAGACCAAGAAACTTAGCAATAAATTGATACTTAGGAGTTGAGCCATTTGTTATAGACCATTGAGTTGAAGAAATAATAGTCATTACAAATAATTCAACTCTGCAATAAAGGCAGTGAATTCATGTCCCATACCTTGATTGCCAGCTCACACAGCTCACACTGAGGTCCACGGGTCGATCCCCGGTATGAGGACACCTGCTGTCCATGTTCATCTATGAGTAAAACGGGTACCTGGGTGTTAGTCGGTTGGTTTGGGTCGCATACTGGGACAAAATTGGCATAATTTTCCTGAAATACGCTGCATAAAAAGGGGCTTTCTATATAGTATGTGAATGATGTCAGCAAAACAAGGCGGGTCACAGACCGAGCTGCAGGGGCGTTGACCCCGAAACCTTCTCCATGTATACTCCAGGTATGGTCTGTATATCTTGTACATGTACGTACTTATAGAAGTAAAGATTATTATTACAGTATTATTATTATTATTATTATTAATCATAATTATTAATAATAATACATAATAATGGTAGACAGCAACCACCCAGGGAGATACTACCATCCTGCCAGGTGACTGTGAAACAGAAACTTGAAACTGTTTTACATGATGGTAGGATTGCTGGTGTCTTTTTCTGTCTCATAAACATGCAAGATTTCAGGTACGTCTTGCTACTTCTACTTACACTTAGGTCACGCTACGCAAACATGTACATGTTTATGTATACACACTCATCTGAGTTTTCTTTGATTTTATCTTAATAGTTCTTGTTCTTATTGCTTTTCCTTTCATATCCATGGGGAAGTGGAATAAGACTCTTTCCTCCGTAAGCCATGCATGTTGTAAAAGTCAACTAAAATGCCGGGAACAATGGGCTAGTAACCCCTTTTCCTGTATAGGTTACTAAAAAGAAAAAGAAGAAAACCGTCAAAGTGGGATGTTTGAATGTGCGTGGATGTTGTGCGAATGATAAGAAAGAGATGATTGTAGATGTTATGAATGAAAAGAAGCTGGATGTCCTGGCTTTAAGTGAGACAAAGCTGAAGGGAGTAGGAGAGTTTCAGTGGGAAGAAATAAATGGGATTAGGTCAGGGGTTTCAAATAGAGTTAGAGCTAAAGAAGGAGTGGCAATAATGTTGAATAATCAGTTATGGCAGGTAAAGAAGGAGTATAAATGTATAAATTCAAGGATTATGTGGAGTAAAATAAAGGTTGGATGTGAAAAGTGGGTTATAGTAAATGTTTATGCACCTGGAGAAGAGAGAAGTGTAGAGGAGAGAGAGAGATTTTGGGAAATGTTGAGTGAGTGTGTGGGGAGTTTTGAACCAAGTGAGAGAGTAATTGTGGTTGGGGATCTTAATGCTAAAGTGGGTAAAAATGTTCTGGAGGGAGTAGTAGGTAAATTTGGGGTGCCAGGGTAAATGTAAATGGGGAACCATTAATTGAGCTATGTGTAGAAAGAGGTTTAGTAATAAGTAATACATATTTTATGAAAATAATCACTCTTGGACATTAAATGTCCTATTTTACATCAATACATATAGACATTTTCATTAATCCATCTAAGATATTTTCTTCAAAATTATATAAGAAACACGTTACATAGCATATAAACATGCTGTTTACATACTATGGCAGTGTGGTTGCTGGGCGGAGGGAAAACATTACATAATACTAATAATAATCACTCTTGGGCACATTAAATGTCTTATTTTACGTTAACCCTTTGACTGTCGCAAGCCCATTTCTGAAACAGTCATTCTGTCGCAAAATATTCTAAAAAAAAAAAAACAATTATTTTTTCTTATGAAATGATAAGAGAATCTTTTCCCGATGGTAATGACACCAAAAGTATGAAATTTGATGGAAAATTTACGGAATTACACTCTCGCAAAGTTAGTTATCTAGGCGATATATGCGCATCGGAGATTTCGCCGACTTTGAGCCCTATTTTCGGCCAATTCCATTGTTCCAGTCGACCAAACTCATAAATATTTCTTTACAACTCCATTTGTTCTATCGGTTGAGTACAAGAAACCACCAATTTCAAAAAGGGTCCAGAAAACAATGCAGACATTCCTGGCACTAAAATAAGATTTTCTCTGTTCATTAGTCATGTCTTTAGGCCCCTCTTATATTACTCTTGCTTTCTATTTTGATTTTGTATTCACACAAAAAATAGAAAATTTACTGTTATGCAGACTACTGCATTATTGTAAAAATGGTATAAATAATATCAGTGCACTTGTGAAAGAATACAGTGGAACCCCGACTTACGATGTTATCATCTTACGTTATTTTCGATAACCGATATTTATAACGTAAGAAATTTGATTGTGACTTACGATGTTTGCTTCGTCTACCGACATTCGTACCGGACCTGTCCGCTTGGCGCCCAGCTGAGCGCGCACTCCAGGGAGCGTCAGTGCTATTGTTTACAAGCGAGAGCGACCACCCACCCACACCCACGCATTCATACCAGTATATTGTCATTATTCCACTGCTGTTTTTAGTGCTTGCAACTGCTAAATAAGCTACCATGGGTCCAAGGAAAGATCCTAGTGCTAAGCCTGTGGCAAAGAGGAACAGAAATATATGTACGATAGAAGTGAAGAAGGAGATAATAGAAAAATATGAAAGTGGAGTGCGTATCAGTGAGCTGGCCAGGCTGTATGGTAAACCCTATTCTACCATCGCTACCATTGTGGATAAGAAATATTCAAGTAAAATCAAGGAAGCTGTTGTTGCAAAAGGTGCATCTGTGATCACAAAACACAGACCACAAGTGCTGGAAAATGTGGAAAGGTTGTTGTTGGTGTGGATCAACGAGAAACAGTTAGCAGGAGATACTGTTTCGGAGGGAATAATATGTGAAAAGCAAGGCAGTTGCATGATGATCTCCTTAAGAAAATGCCTGCAACGAGTGAAGTGAGCGATTTAAAGCCAGCAGAGGCTGGTTTTACAAATTTAAGAATCGAAGTGGCATACATAGTGTTGTGAGGCATGGTGAGGGAGCCAGTTGTGACAAAAGTGCGGCTGAAAAATATGTTCCTGAATTCCAGGAGTACCTAGAGGCTGAACAATTCCTCCCCCAACAAGTGTTTAATTGTGATGAAACAGGCCTGTTTTGGAAGAAAATGCCCAACAGGACCTACATTACTCAGGAGGAAAAGGCACAGCCAGGACATAAGCCTATGAAAGACAGGCTAACTTTGATGCTTTGTGCCAATGCCAGTGGTGATTGCAAAGTGAAGCCTTTACTGGTGTATCTTTTGAAAATCCCGAGTGTTTGGCAGATGCGGTGTCAGCAAGTCTAACTTGTGTGTGATGTGGAAGTCTAACAAAAGGCTTGGGTCACAAAGGACATTTTCTTAGATTGGTTCAATGAAGTGTTTGGCCCCAGTGTGAAGAAATATCTATTGGACAATAATTTGCCACTTAAGTGCCTCCTGATAATGGACAATGCTCATTGTCATCCTCCAAACTTGGTAGAGAAAATTGTGGAGGAGTTTAAATTCATCAAAGTGAAGTTCTTGCCCCTAATACCACTCCTCTCCTCCAGCCCATGGACCAGCAGGTCATTTCCAACTTTAAAAACTCTATACCAAAGCAATGTTTCAAAAGTGCTTTGATGTGACCACAGACATGAACATAACCCTAAGAGAATTTTGGAAAAACATTTCCATATGCTGCATTGTGTACACCTTATAGGTAAGGCTTGGGAGGAGTGACTACCAGGACTTTGAACTCTGCCTGGAGAAAATTGTGGCCAGACTGTGTCCTAGAGAGGGATTTTGAAGGTTTTGGGGCTGAGCCTCAGAACCCTGAGCCTGAGCCTGAGCCTGAGCCTGTTTTGGAAGAAATTGTGGAATTGGGCAAGTCTTTGGGGTTAGAGGTGAGTGGTGAGGATGTGGAACAGTTGGTGGAGGAGCACAAGGAAGAGCTAACCACTGAAGATCTGCAAGAGCTTCAACAGCAACTGGAACAAGAGAGCAGAGGTCAGGACAATGGTTCAGAGGAGGAGGAGGAGGTGGAACAAAAATGGAAGAATGTGCCTTCTTCAAGGATTAGGGAGATCTGTGCCAAATGGAGTGATGTGCAAGCATTTATGGATGAATATCACCCTAACCATGCTGTTGCAGGCCGTGCTGGCAACCTGTACAATGACACAGTGGTGTGTCATTTCTGGATGTGTTAAAGAATCGCCAGACACAGAGCTCCCTGGACAAATTTGTTGTTAGAAAGAGGTCTAGTGACTCTCAAGCTGGTCCTAGTGGCATTCAAAGAAAAAGGGAAGTAACCCCAGAAAAGAACTTACCACCTGCAGTGTTAATGGAAGGGGATTCCCCTTCCAAACACTAGCATACTACTCCACCTTCTCCCCTCCTCCCGTCCTCCACACATCAACAACTCTTCAATAAATGTAAGTGACATGTTATTGTACAATATTTGCATGTGTATTTATGTATTCTTTATTCAATTATTTATTATTTAATGTCCAAAAGTTCTAAAAAATATTTTATTTAACTACTTTTGGAAGTCTTGGACGGATTAAATTTATTTCCATTATTTCTTATGGGGAAAATTGATTCGTTTAACGATTGTTTCGCCTTAAAATATACCCTCTCTGACGGATTAATATCGTAAGTCGGGGTACCACTGTATTAGACTCACCAGTTGATGTGTATTGGACGCTTGGCGTGATTTGTTTACTCTTGAACATTGGCAAAAATCGAACATTTCTGCTACTTTGAGCTCAATTTCAAGGTCGTTTTCATCATGAAACTAATCAAAATCATCTCTATTTCTGTAATATGTTTTCCATTCTATCAAATGAGTCCACGAAAAAGAGAATACAACCATAAATACTATACGAAAATACACCTCAAAGTCAGCGTTTTAATCCAAAAACACCTGGAGTTTACCTGGAGAGAATTCCAGGGGTCAACGCCCCCGCGGCCCGGTCTGTGACCAGGCCTCATGTTGGACCAGAGCCTGATCAACCAGGCTGTTACTGCTGGCTGCATGCAGTCCAACGTACGAACCACAGCCTGGCTGGTCAGGTACCGACTTTAGGTGCCTGTCCAGTGCCTGCTTGAAGACAGCCAGGGGTTTGTTGGTAATCCCCCTAATTTATGCTGGGAGGCAGTTGAACAATCTTGGGCCCCTGACACTTATTGTGTTGTCCCTCAACGTGCTAGTGGCACCCTGCTTTTCATTGGGGGATGTTACATCGCCTGCCGAGTCTTTTGCTTTCGTAGGGAGTGATTTTCGTGTGCAAGTTTGGTACTAATCCCTCAAGAATTTTCCACATGTATATAACAATGTATCTCTGCCGCCTGCGGTCGGAGTTTTTTTTTTCTCATTATGCACTGAGGCTGCAGGATTTTTTTTATACAGCACACACTGACCACACAGACCCATTCTCTGATATATGGGCCTACCAGCTTTCTCCCATTTGATCTGAAGCCGCTAGAATTTTTGAGTATATATACGTCCGAAACACTGGCTCGTAAGACGTATATATATGACCAAAACAGTCAAAGGGTTAATATAGACATTTTCATTAATCCATCTACAATATTTTCTTCAAAATTATATAAGAAACATGTTACAAAGCATATAAACATGCTGTTTATATGCTATGGAGATGGTTGCCGGGCGGAGGGAAACATTATGTAATACTAATAATAATAACTCTTGGGCACATTAAATGTCTTATTTTACTTTAATATAGACATTTTCATTAATCCAACTATGATATTTTCTTCAAAATTATATAAGAAACACATTACATTGCATATAAACATTTTGTTTATATGGGTACCTGGTTGTTGGTTGACTGGTGTGGGTCGCATCCTGGGACAAAACTAACCTAATTTGCCCAAAATGCTCTGTATGTGTGTTTGGAATTTAAGACTACTGTCAAGGTGGATTCCTAGGAATTTTCCCTCTGTGAGTCTTGTGATGGGTGAACCAATGAGCGTTATGTTAAGTGGAACATTTGTGGCTTTGTTTCCAAACTGAATGAAGTAGGTCTTGTCAGTATTGAGAGTAAGCTTATTTGTCTTCATCCATGTTGATATTTTCTGTAATTCGGCATTAACAGTGTTGGCTAGTATGACTGGATTTGGGTGAGAAGACATATGTTGTGTCATCTGCAAATAATATGGGTTTGAGTAGTTGTGATGCATTCGTTAGATCGTTTATGTAAATGAGGAATAGGAGTGGCCCCAGGACACTTCCTTAAGGGACTCTGACTGTAATTTGTTGTGTGGAAGAGTTCTCTCCATTTGTGTACACGTACTGGCTTCTGTTGCTAAGGTACAACTTTAGGTAGTTGAGTGGGTGCCCCCTAATACCATAGTGCGCTAATTTTGTGAGCAATAAATCATAGTCGACTGTATCAAAATGCTTTGCGTAGGTCTATGAAGATTCCCAGCGTAACTTCTTTCTTCTCAAGTGCGGTGTATATTAACTCTAACATGTGTGTTATAGCATCTTTGTGTTTTAGTCCTGAACCCAAAATTGACGGGGGGTTTAGTACATTTGTGGAGAGGTAGGGAAAAGATCTTTTTGAATTAATTTTCAAAAATTTTAGAAAGCAGTGGTAAAATTTTAGATTGGTCTATAAATTATTCAAGTCAGTTTGGGCCCTCCTTTGTGGATCGGGGGGACCCTAGCTATTTGAAATTGATGGGAAGGAGAAAATTCAATGGTTTATTGAATAATGCTTATGGTGGCATCGTGAAGCTTTTGTACATAAAAAGGGGGAAGCTGTTTATGTCTCCTGCTTTTTTTTTAAAGGGGTTTATTATGAGCGAGACTTCAATTGAGTTGGTAGGAGCTATGTGTATCTGGGTAGGTGTTGGTGAGGTAGTCTGTTGGACGAGTTGCAAAAAAATTAAACTCAGTGAATATGATAATTGAATAAAAAATGGTTCTGGGCCCCATGTGGTAGGGTGGTATGGCCCCCGGGGAGACTACATACCCATTATTAAATTATAACTGATAATTATACTTATGTGTACATGTACCCCAAGTAAACTTACACATGTTAATATAGCCATTTTGCAATCCCTCTAAATACACCCCCCAATAGAATAAATTAAAAAAATATGGGGATATAATTTTGGAGTGGTTGGTGCTATTATTTAATAAATGTATGGAAGAGGTAAGGTACCTAAGGGAGAGGCGGGATTGTTCCTTTTTTTTAAAAAGGGAAAAAGGGGGCAAAAAAAGGGGCAAATTATAGGGGAAAAATCTTTAGTGTACCTGGTAAAGTGTATGGTAGAGTTATTATTGAAAGTTAAGAGTAAAACAGAAAGCAGGATCAGATGAAAAGGGGGGAGGAAAAGGGAGGGGGGGTGTAGACCAAATGTTTAAATGAAACATATAGGTGAACAGTATTTGGATAAGGGTAAAGATGTTTTTTTGGGATTTATGGATTTGGAAAAGGCGTATGATAG